>NW_004624741.1:33245049-33262224 GCF_000247695.1 Heterocephalus glaber | reverse complement strand
GAACTAGCACAAACAATCAACAAATGGGATCTCTTCTTATTAAAAAGCTTCTGCAGAGCAAGAGAAACCACCAGCAGTGTGAAGAGACAATCCACAATGTATTTCCACATTTTTAAATGTATCACAATGTCCATTTGTCACTAGATATCCTTTAAAATATTGAGCTATTTGGGCAACAACAGCAAACTTAATCTCTTCCATCTCTCTGCACTCCTGCCTCACTCAGAGGTGGTAAATATATCATACCCTTTTGCAGATTTCAAGGTTTACTTAAGTATAAATAAATGTTGAGTGTGAAGTAGATCATTAAGAACTTCCTCTGGATCTGACCTAATGATGTACAAAACAGTGGGTCAGCAGCTGGGGCTGAGGGCTGGTCACCGTTTTTACAAAGACATCTAATAAATTTACAACTACACACAGAGATTGATTCCTTATTTTCCCTGACACTAAAGTCTTCTAATACTAAGACCACACCAAAACGGCTTTCCTCTCAGTCTCCTTCATAGCTTGCTACCTTAAACTCCCTAAGCATTTTTGACTTTATGCCATCCATGTTCTCAGAAATCACAGTGCCTACAGTTTAAACTTCAGCACCTCTCACCAGCTTTCCTTAACACTGCATTACAGGAGCTGAACTTTTTGCCATTTGTAACTGAGACTTATTTAAAATTCTACCAGAACTGCTACTGTTTTCAAATATAGGTTTCACTGACAACTACACTCCACAGTATAGTATATAATCAAAACTTCTACATCTTTTGATTCTTATAACTACCTATTTTTCTTTATGTTGCTTATTTATTTTGTTGATTATTACATGCTATAGTCATTCTCTAAGGGAAATGTAACTTGGTTAATATGAGGACCACAGCCTTAATTTTTCCTTATCTTGGACATAATGGTGGAAAAAAACAGAAAACAAAATTGTTTGACCTATTTTTGTGTTGAATCTTGAGTGTTTGATTTTTGAACAAATGATGCAAAATTTCTTTATATCACATTTTTATTTGTCTAGTAAAGAAAATAAAAGTTACCTCCTGTCGATTTGTGTAAAGTCTAATTTGTTTATTAATCATTGAATGCTCTGTAGGAAGTATTGTGCTTGGTGGGCAAAAGAGGAAAATCACTGAGGCTTTACTGAAATTTCTATTTAGTAAGATAATAACCTGGTTTTTTCATAGTATGATCATAAAAGACTAATTCAGTCAAGGTTGTGAAGGAGTCAATAAATTAATATATATTAATATTTAATCAATTAGATAGCATCTGACAGCATCATACTTTAAAATATTAATTCCCTTCCATTCTTTATTTTATTGCACTGTAGTTTGATATTTTAATTATTACATGCATTTACTTAACTAATGAATTACTTTAGTTTTGATATTTGAAAAAAAATGAAATGGAATTCAGTTTCAATATATAGTGTTATTTTCTTAATCATTTTCCATATTGAGGAACTTTAAAAACACAGGATAATTATAGTCAAATGATAGAGATACCTAGGTCATAGTTTAGAATAGTCATCCTAGTTTCTACCATTGTCCTGTGTATTAACAGTAGAGTGACCGCATGAAACCCTCAATTCATACTTGCACCACGTCTCAGTAAAATTTTCCCTAAAATCATTTTGGGTTCCTCTCTGGGTGATTCCCCAAATGTGTTTTTCCTTATTCTTCAGTCTTTGACCTACCATGGAGGAATATTCTGATAGTTTTCACTGATTTCGTATTTTAACAGAGAGTCCAGGTTTTGCTGAATTACAAGAGAAAAAAAAACAATATTTAAATATAAAAATAAGAAATACAAATTACCAATATGCATTCTGACAATTATCAGGGAGTCAGAACAAATCCATTTCTCACATGCTGTAATTTCCTGAGTATTCCTTGTCAGGTTTTCCTGATATCTTTCTTGGAAATACAGATCACAAATTTCTTTTTTATATCTCCTTTTCTTGAAGTTATGAAAAAAATTATCGCTGTTGGAACTGACTTAGCAGTTTTCAAGGATAAATTATCACATGTAGATTGTGCAAAAATGTGAAGAAATGGTCTGCATTATTAAGTAAATGGAATAATAGTTTTAATAATTATTTGTTGTAAATTTACTGTGTGTGAAGTTTTCAATAAATAGAACATTTGTAAATATTCACTAAATTTATATTTTAATGAGGTTTAACAATTATAATTCTTAGTTCTCTTCAGATAATGATTAACTGCAGGTTGCTTAAATGAAATTTAACCTGGGTCCAATTCACTGGGTGGTTGATTTAAATCTAAGATACAGGCAATGTTCCATGAATATCATAACTCAGAATCAACCAATACCTTCAGTGAATAAATAAATACTTCTTCCCATGCATTCTTAGAACTTACCTATTTTCAAAGGGAAAGCTATCCAATTGTTTTTAAAAGAAATTTGAGTCCTTACCCAGTTGTATCCTAATAGTCAAGAGAAGAAGAAGCTGGTATTTTCATCATTTATATTGGCAACTATACTTTGCCCCTCCTCAAAGAGCAACTCCAGGGAAAATGAAGGCCAAGAAAACTCATGGTTCCTAATGATTTCCAAACAGTGTTTCCTGGGAGACACTGTATATGCAGAAATGTGATGTGGCATCTCAGTGAATCTGGGTATTTTCCTTGGGATAATTTGACCAAAGTAGAGCAGAACACATTTAATGTTGTTCAAAGGTCTAAAAATAGATACATCACACAAGTCATTTTTTCACTGTGCACACATCGATACTTACATGACACCATCTGGCATTTTACTAGGAGAATAGTTATGAAAAAATGGATGACCTGGAAAGAAAGGACCTAATGCACACAACTCCAAACAGAAGAAGAAAAACAGAAAACTCTGAGTTACAAATAGATGTGAAATGTAAATTTCCTAATCGAATAAAACTTTAAAAATCTTAACACTATTGACATTTCTTTTATGATGTATTTGGCTGTTCATTTTTTTGCTAACCTGTTGCCCAGGGAATCCACTATGAACCTTATCTCTGAGATAAAACATTTCCCTGAATCTTTTCTTTTATGTTTTATTTTTATTTAAATGAATTTTATTTTAACTGATATATAAATATAAAAAAGAATACAAAGAAAGAAAGGAAATGAATATTAGATAAACAGAGTGATATTAAGTAATAACATAGTAATGCAACTAAAAGTCCTAGAAAAACAAGAACAAACCCATCCCTAAACAAGTAAGAAATACATTTTAAAAACTCAGAGCAGAAATTAATGAAACTGAAACTTGAGAAAGCAGCACAAGAAATCAATAAAAAAAGATTTGTTTTTTTAATTGAATAATCCGTAGTCAAATTTACCAAAAGAAAGAGAGAAAGCCCAAATTACAAAAAAGAGAGATGAAAACAGTAAAATCAAAATGGACACTACTAAAATCTATATGGTTATTAGAAATTATTTTGAAAAAACTTCTAAAAATTTAGAAAATCCAAGACCCAGTGGAATTACCCCTGAATTTGCCAAACTTTTCTATAAGGATAGACACTAATTCTCCTCATAATTTTCCATGTAATTGAAAAAAGGAGAATGCTTTCAAACCTCAGTGTTTGAAATCAGCATTACCTTGATAACAAAACCCAATAAGGACTCAAACAAGTTCAGGCTAACATGTTTGATACATGAAAAAAACTCTCAGTAAGAGTCTCTTAAACAGATTACAACAATTCATTAAAATATACGTCATGATTCAGTCATTTTCTTGTGAATGGAAGATGGTTCAACATACATGAATCAATACATATAGGATACTACATAGACTCAAGGATAAAAATCACAGAATTATTTCAACACATGGAGAAAAAGTTTTCAACAAAACCTGACATCTCTTCATGATGAATATAAGTATAAAAGAATCTTACCTCAAATTCTTAAAACCCATGTATGACAATCCCACTGGCACTTTCATACTGAATGGGGAAAAACTAAAAGCATCTCTTTCAAAATCAGGAATAAAACAAGGCTGTTCACTGTTACCATGTCTGTTCAGTATAATGTTTGAAATTCAGTGACTATAGGATGCAAAATCACAATGAAATCAATTGTGTTCTTGTAGACCAATATTGAAGCCATCAATAAAATAATCAGAAAGCAATCCCATTCACAATAGCATCAAAAAATTAAATTTCTAGGTATCAAGCTAACCAAGGAAGTTGATGATTTCTACAATGAATATTGCAAGTCTCCAAAGAAAGAAATTGAAAACTTTAGAAAATAGAAAGACACCCTTGATCTTGGATAAGAAGTAATATTGTGAAAATGGCAATATTAACAGAAGTAATATTTTTATGTAATGCAATTTCTATGAAAATACCAACAACTTTTTTCTTGAACTAGAAAAAAATTCATAGAAATCATATGCAGTCAGAAAAGATACAGAATAGCCAAAGCAATGCTGAAGAAAAAAAGAAAAGAAAGCAATACAGGAGGTAGGTATCACAATGCTGGAGTCCCAACTGTATTTTATAGTAACAAAAACAACAAGGTAACTGGGGCAAAAAAGACAAGCAGACCAATGCATTAGAACTGAAAATGCAGAAATTCAGCAAAATATAGAATACGAATACAGCCATCTAGGTTTTGACAAAGGGGGCAAACACATACTTTGGAGAGAAGTCAGCCTCTTTAACACATTGTCCTGTGAAAACTGGATTTCATTTGCAGAAGGTTTATCCCTATCCCTTGCTCTGTATTAATATCAAATTAAAATAGACAAAAGGCTTAGCTGTACTAATAAAAATTTCAAAATTGCCGGAAGATGGTATGGAGGAAACACTTGAAACCTAGGCCCAGGAAAAGACTTTCTGAATAGAACACCAATAGCACAAGAATTAATATCAAGAATCAATACATATTATCATAGAAAAATTTTAAAAATCCCCAGAACAAGGAAGTAACAGTGTGAAGACACATTGTACAGAAAGGGAGAAATTTTTGCTAGCTACTCTTCTAATAGAGGACTCATACCTAGAATATCAATATCTATAAAATAAATAACCCAGCCAAAGACTTAGTAACTCAGAACTAAAGAATTCAAGCTTTAATCCTCAACATATGATGCTCTCCAAAATGGGCAAATGAATGGAATGGAAACTTCCAGAAGATGAAGTACATACAACAAATAAGTATGTGAAAAAATATTCAGCACCAATGGTCATTAGGAAATGCAAATCAAAAGTGCTTGGAGCTTCCACACTCCCCCTTCAGAATGGCTATCATCAGGAATACAAAAGAGACAGATATTAGGACATAGGGAGATACATCTCTTGCAAGGAGAGGCTGGGGAGGGGAAGGGAGGGAGATGTAAAAAGAATTAAGGTGTGTATGAGTATTACCAACTCGCCATGAGGAAATACAAGTACTGGAAACATGTGCCAATAAAACATTAAAAATTGAAAATGATGATAAGAATACAAGGAATGCTAGTGAGGATGAGGAAAAAAGGGATTCTTTTTCATTGGTTGAGGGAGTGTAAACTAGTTCACGTACTCTGGAAATCACTTGGAGTTGCCTCAAAAGACTAAAAGTAAAAATACCACTTGACACAGGTGTAATACTTTTTGCCATATTTCCAAATGAATTAAAGGAATCATACTGGACTGACTCATGTACACACATGTGTATGGTGTGGAGTGCAGTCTAGATGCCCATCACCAGGTAAATGGATAAAGAAATTGTGATGCACCTGCACAAAAGAATAGTATTCTACCATAAAAACAATTAAATCATGTTGTTTGTAGGAAAATGGATGGAAATCAAGATCATCCTGTTAATTGAAATAAGCCTGTTCAGAAAGTTAAATTTCATATTTTCTTTTATAAACAAAACCAAAAAATAAATATATGAATAAATAAAATAAAGAAGTGGCATAACAGGAGGTTGACTTGGGCAATGGTAAAGACAGGAAGAAGGAAAGAAAAGAAGAGAGGGTTGATGAGATATAAAATGATTGAGACCCTTCAAATGCCAAAAACAGATTCCTCAAACAAACTTCCCAATTCTGTATTACCCTGTAGGTCAGAGAAAAATAGTCCATTGCATCCCTTTTTTATGTTTGTAAATGTCCTTACTTTACACCAATTTAGGATGATCATATCCTATAGGGTTTCAAAACAGCTACGTGTTTGTAAGACTCAAAATGGGTCTCCTTGCATTTTGATTTTACGCTGCAGCTTTGATCACGCAGTAAATTTAACATTTTCAGCATTAGAATAGGCTTTCATCTCATGTACATATAACACAGGTCAAGAACACATTTGTTTACCTACCCACACATTCACTTACTCAGTGTGTGTTACTGGAGTCTATATTATATGGCAGATATTATATGAAATTGATATTTTTCAGGATTACCAAATATTTATAATGGCATACTTAATGGCATTGCCAGGGTTAAGAGAATGAGTTAGGTGGTGATCAAATTAATGAAAAAATAAAGAAACTAGGAGGATAGAGCATTAGAACTATTGTGGGTTTATAAAACAATTCAGTGCAGAAATAAAACTAACCAATGATTGTAATTGGCCAGGAAGGAATGTCTCATTTTTGGAAGCTTTGAAGTACACAAACATGACCACCTGAAGATGATGTGGTACAGACTTCAACATATAAAACAAAGTTAGGACATGCTGTAATTGAATCTGTCACAATTTAAATTATCCTGAATATCTAAACTGTAATACACAGAGAATAGATACAATCATTTATACTTTTCAATAACTATGAATTATTCTTCTGTAGGAAAGATCTAGAATATGTAGAAAGAAATGTGTGACAAAATGTGAAACTCATTGGAAAGTGAAATTCAGAAATAGCCATGGAAAAAACAATTTAAAAAGCAATTTTATTACTCTTTCAGTAAATTTCTTATATAGATTAAAAATTCTCAGAGTTAAACGCATGAGGAAGGGGAAGCTTGTTGGAATTAATGAGGACTATTCTATCCAAGAAAAAAATTTTCGGTAAACTGAGATTGATGCAAAAACTAGGCTGACACTTCTCATGAATTTGGCGCCCGGGAAAGATACAAGTCTGATCATTTGAATGACAAATAGAAATCATTTTATATGACATACTTTATGGGTAAACACTAAAACTCTAAACATTGCCTCATTTTACTGTGTCTACTTGCTTCTGTGAACATACTTTCCTTTTTTCTACCAGAATCCAAGAAAATCAGGCTTCCAAAGTCACCTTCATACTTCTCAGAGTATCCAGACCTTCAGGTCCGCCTGTTCCTGGTGTTCCTGGCCATCTACAGTGTCACCATGCTGGGAAACCTGGCCATGATCCTGACCATCAGTGTCAGTCCCAGACTCCACACCCCCATGTACTATTTCCTCAGTCACCTGTCCTTTGTTGATTTCTGTTACTCCGGCGTAGTGACTCCCAAGCTACTAGAAAACCTAATTGTGGAAGACAGAACCATCTCCTTCACAGGATGCATCCTGCAGTTCTTCTTAGCATATATGTGGTGACAGAAACTTTCATGTTGGCAGTGATGGCCTATGACCAATTTGTGGCAGTTTGCCACCCTGTCCTCTACACAGTGGTGATGTCCCTGAAGCTGTGTTCCTTGTTAATGGGTGTATCATACTCTTGGGGGTTGACATGTTCCCTCACACTCACTTAATTCTTACTGAAATTATCCTTCCGGGGAAATAACATCATCAATAACTTTGTCTATGAGCATGGTGCTATTGTTGCTCTCTCCTGCTCTGGCCCCTACATTAACCAGCAGATCATTTTCTTTTCTGCCACATTCAATGAAATCAGCAGCCTGTTGATTATTCTGACTTCCTTTGTTTTCATTTTTATCACAATCATAAAGATGCCCTCCCGGAGGGGTCGTGGTAAAGCCCTCTCCACTTGTGCCTCCCACCTGACGGCCATCAGCATCTTCCACAGCACCATCCTGTTCCTCTACTGTGCTCCTACTGCCAAGAGCTCATGGCTCATGACCAGAGTGGCCTCTGTCTTCTACACAGTGGTCATTCTCATGTTGAACACCCTGATCTGCAACCTCAGGAACAAAGACATGAAAGACACAGTCAGGAAATTCGTCCAGTCCAAATTACTATGTCACACAGAATGAGGTCTGTGAGATTTACCTTTGCATTGTAAAGAAAATTTTACAAAATCGTCCAGAATTTGGAGAATTACTAACAATCGGAAACTTCACTTTTCAAAAAGTAAGCAGTACTTACTTAACCTAACTTAGTTGATTAATCAACAGCAGTTTAATTTGAATGTTAGGACATTGGTTCTAAATAAAATAAACTATAGTTTCATCTCTGATCATTTAAACTGTTTCTAAACTCAGGATTTGTTGTGTAAAATTGCAGATATGGCACACGTTTCCATTTGATTGCTAACAGAAACCTGCCTTTATTTTTCCATAACAGAGGAATGGGATTATGGTCTGCTCTTATACCTTATCATGATGGAGCTACATCAGATGCCATAGAGCAACCTGATAGCTGGTCAAAACAGACAGAAAGTTCAAAAGAAATATTTTTTTCCTCTTGCATAGGGAGCATTGGTTTACTCTAAGTATATAAATCATATGTCTGTTCCATGAAATCCGTAATATTATTTTAAGTAATGTTTTAACATAAATTCTATTTGGTATTCTATATAAGACATTAAAAGCAAAAGCAAAATCCACAGAAATTTCTAAATCTAAATTTGTCATTTAAGCCAATGTTGGATTGTGTTGTGTATATATGTTACACATATATGTTATACAAAATTATGTGAAATTTCAGTAATACGTAACTTCAGATAATGTTTAATTTCTGATTGACTGGTTAGGCAGTCCCATGCATATTCCATCTGGTCATCTTGACTAAGCTGCTCTATGTGGGTTTGTCTGCTAAACTCATCTCCACTCTGTCATTCAAAATATTTTGGCATCTTTGTTCTCTGGGTCTATGTCCTCTTTGAACCAGTAAGTCAGATAAAGTATTTTCTTCCAATACCAAGGGCCAAAGAACAGGTGGTACAAAATCAAAAGCTAGCCCAGTCTACTTCTATGCCATGGTTAAAATTCTACTGGATGATATGCACCACGTAGCTGAGCCAAAAATGATTAGTTCAGAATATATGCCTGTTTTCCATAGAACAGAAATGTTACAGAGCAAGGAGAATAGACACAGAGGGGAAAGAAACATAAGGTTCCATGTTAAATATACCTAGAGTGAAGATAACCTTGGGTCAAAAAGAAAATATCATTCTGTATTTCAGATAAATGCAATTGTCCTACTTTGACAGGAGAGTTCCATAAATTGATATATATTTGACTCTGTCAAGTAAATGAATATGTTTCCTATGTTCACTTGCTGCTCATGCTTGATGTGTCATAGAAAATGTGAAGTCTTGGTAAAATTCCATGTAACATGATTCTAGTCCAACTGCAGACTGTACATAGGCATGTCCAACCCTCAGGCTATGGGTTGGACAATCCTGCTATATTTCTGGCTTCTTCTAAATTGTAAGGCTGTTCATTCACACACATCCAGGTCTCTCTGCCCTGCCTCATCTGTGCAGACTCCCCTCCTAACAGGGCAGTAAGCTGTACACTCATGAGTGGATTAATGCACTGGCTAGCACAGTGTCCCATCATCAATTCGCCTTCCACATGCATGAGAATTCAGGAGGACATTCTAGATCTAAACCATAGCACATGATATACAATTAGAAAACACTTGTAGTCAATAGTTCAGAATAAATTACATAGAAATGAAACTCTAATAAATTACATTTATATAAAATTACCCAATAATTAAAATACAGTTTGACACAGAATAATAACTGTGGTACATTATTTGTGATTTACAAAACCTACCAACATCCATATTAGTATTGTGATTTGGAATAAGACAAAATCTTTTAAAGTAGAATATGATATATGCATTGTATAAATCTATCTGTGGTTCGGTTTGTGTGGTCAGAGTTATTGCTGATATTGTCATTTTTGGTCTACTTTCATAATTAAAGATATACAACATTTTACTTAGAGCTTATTAAAAGCTATTGTGTTTTTATTCTTGCTTTATTTTAAGCTATCAGATCATTAAAATTTATTTCTCCTTTTTATATTCTATTTTGTTGCTTTCAAATTTCATTTTATTATTTTCCAAGTATAATAAAATAGTTCAAATTTTCTTATCTCATTAAATCGTATCTACATATAATCTATCATTTGAAAATACTAATGTTAAGTATTTTCCGTGCTTGTTTTTAAAAACATCGTGCTAAGAACTCTTAACTTAAGAAGCACCATCAACAAAATTTTAAGTATAAAATGCATAGTACTTGTAAGCAGTTTATACATAACATTGTATTCTCTAGAACTTTTACATCTTGCCTAATTAGATAATTGTCCTGGTGATTTCAGACACCTCATATAGTTTAATCGTTACATAGTTATCCTTCTGTAACCTTGTTATTTCAGCAAACATAATAACCCCCAAGTTGATCAAGACTGTCACATATGACAAGATTTCTTTCTTTTTAAAAGCTAAATAATATTCCCTTGTGTGTGCATGTATGTGTGTGTGTATCGCTGTGTGTTTCACCAACGATTTTGCAAATATGTATATCCAATATTGCAATAATGTTTTTAAAGAGATTTTTTTCCCCTCAGATTCTTATAATCCCTGTGGAAGATTATTTGGATGAATACATGTTGGCATCCAATATTTACAAATGTAGTTTTGCCTTTGTACTAGTTACAAAAAAAGCTATTCTTACATTATGATGTTGGTATTCTTCATATGTATTTTTAAAGGTATGATATATAGAGTTATTAAAGTAAATAAACATAACATTGGTTCTATAAAGTGCCATTTTCCATAATAATTTTAATAAAAACATGACTATTTTTTCAGATGCAATAATAAATGTAGACATTTGAAAATCACTTAGCCATATTTGAAAGACAAACACAAATTGTTTTCTATAAAGAAAACCAATAGTTTGATTAGAAAATAAACTCTACAAAACAGATCAAATTAGCAAAGGCAATCATAATAAAAGTTATTGTGTGACTAGATGTACATTTCAACATATAGCAATATAAATGAGCCTTCATAACAAAAGGGAAAAAAGAGGGCCGGGGATTTAGCTCAGTGGTTCCCTCACTTGCCTTGCAAGCTCAAGGACCCGAGTTCGATCCCTGGTACCAAAAAAACCCCCAAACAAACAAACAAACAAAAGGAAAAAAATAAAATCAACATGGAATAAAATATTAATCTCTGGACTACTTTTAATATGTGACTGTTCCCTTGTTTATTTCTATGTTCTGTATCTTTGAGAAATTAAGATGTAGTAATTATTAAGATTAAGTAAAGCTGATCATACAAATGCTCCAAGGCTTTAGAAAAATAATGCACAACCAAGATGTCACAAGGCCTGCTTTAAATCTAATTGGTCAAATTGTATTCTCTCACACAACACCTTAAAGATAGTCTTGAGTTTCCAAGTCCCCAAGGTCATGTTGATATCACTGTTAACAAAGTTTGGCCCCGGGAGATATGTTTAGGTGTAATCTTGTGTCTGTCATTTCTAGGTTTTCTTAATAGGTTGGAAAAATTGTAACATACAAAATACTCAATGAAATATAGCTTGGACCAGAGTGGTAGCCATGTTCATTTCTATTAATTAAATGTTAAACCAGTCTATTTGTGGAGTTCATTAAACTTACCAAATAATTTTTCAGTAAATGAGTCATTCAAGTGCTTCTGTATTTAGGTGAGTTTATCTAGCATTTCATTTATTTAATTTTAGAAGAAAAATCTTCTAGTAGTGTTCAGAAGAGCCTAGAATATGTGTAAAACTTAGAGGCCAAAAATTCACTCATTTTGACTACCAGAGAGCTATGATCTGTCTTCCTGCCATCCTGTTTTTTCATTGATATTTCCTTATTTTCTCAGAAATTAAACAAACACACTAGCAATGTAGAATAATTAACAAAAATCTTCGCATAATATTTTAGGATGTAAGTGATAATAAACATATTTGTCAATAGTACAATATATTTCATGGTAATTATCAGTTATGAACTTTACAATTTGTGAATATGTAGAGAAGAGTAAATAATGACCAATGTTTATAATAGCAGATGGTAAAATAATGCATAAAAGATGAGAATATGGTGTGAAAATAACAAACTTAATTTGACAGCTGAATAAATACAACATGATTGAAGAAGAATGCAATAGGGCTAATGAAAATTGGATATCTAAATCTGGGAAATTTTGGGAAAGCTAGGCTGAACTGTACAGATTTTATACATTCACTAATTAATAGCATTTGGAATCTCTAATGTCCCTAATTTCATGATAAGTTAATCGTGGAAAATTATCTTATAATGCTGTGTGAAATATTTTAAATTGATGTGACTGTGACTGAAAAATATGGGCACTGTTTTGGATTGCAGTGATCAGACTTTATTAAAAAGTTTTGCAGAGGAAATATTGAAGAATTGGTTTTATTGGAAGATACATTTCCTACAGACATCAGCTTGCAGGAATCGGCAGAAGATGTAATGGGAAAATGTACAGGAGAATGGGAAAATGTAGTGATGATCTTAGATGAGGAATGGAACATGAAGTTCTACAGTATTGCTATCGCATCGGGAAGAAAGTTTCCCAAACTTGCTCACTTGCTGATAGATGTCTATGCTAGGGTGTCTTAATTAATTTTCTCACTGACTGCTGAGACAACATACCCAACCCTCACAAGTTAAGGGAGGAAATGTTCTTTTAGCTCCAGAGTTGGTAAAGTTTTCAGTACGTAATCAGCTGTCTCCAAGGCAGAGTGGCATCTCAGAGGAGAAAGAGTTCATGGTGGGTAGAAGGTAGCAAAGCAACAAGGTGTGACCACAGCTCGTTCTACCCCTTATATCTTATCCAAGATACTTAGGGTGGGCAGCACTCTCACCCTTAATCCTAGTGCCCTTGATCCTAGCACTGCACACACTCTTGATCCTAGCACTGTGCACACTCTAGCTATGAGTGCATGGGGCTTTGGGCAGACATCAAACACAGGCATAACAGTGGGCCTAATTTTCTCAACTATGAGCTTTTCAAAATGATAACCCTCATACTAAGCATCAAGCTCTTTGTCTACCACATGCCATATCATTTATTTTAACACCTGAATTCATTGGTAAATATTCTACTTTCATTCTGGTGATATGAATATTATATTACTACAATTTTCATTCTCCGTTTAAGAAATATTTAATACTATTAAGGAATATTGAAGAAATGTTATGAAATTCTCTTTAATGTAATTCTCTATTCTTACACTTATGCTTTCCAAAACTTTTAACTAGATTCAAAATTGAAAGTAGAATATATTTAACTGTGGGCTAAGATTTATTTGAATTGTCTATTATTTTGATCACTATTATTTTTGACACATCGACCTTCTAAAATATGCCACATTGAAAAGTGAAGGACAGCTCATTAATTATTACTTGAAGTGTTTTATCATTGCGGACATAACACATATATTTCTGTGATAAACATTTTCAAAATAATGAAATATCACACTAAACATACTACATTACTATTGTAAAAAATTGTTAAAGATGTATAAAATGCTCCATATAGAACTAAAGCATAACAGCAGGATGTGTTAAGTATTAAGTTACTAGAAAATTGAGAACATGGAAAAGAAAAATTAATCAACCAATAAAAGGTGCAGTCATCATTTGGTAAAGATGATTATATTATACAACTTTTGAATACTCTAAGTTACTTCTTCCAGATTAAAAAATACATCAAGAGAGAAGCTGTAGGAATTACTATGTGTATTTTCTCTAGTGAAAGTATTGTCATTAATCTTAGAGTCATGCAGAAATGAGAGGTTGTTCTATGAAGCCAGATGAATATGACAATACTGAGTCATGTAATTTCAAATACAGCATGCTACTTTCCATTTATTCTTTTCTTGAGCTATGTTTGTTATTGTTCCAGTACAAAAAAGTCTTCTTTGCTCTATAAATGTTACAGAAGTTAACATTAACTGTTGAAATAATACTAAAGGAGAAAAAAAAAATTTCTGCCAATTTCTTCAATGGAGATCTAAGATGGCCACTGTTTCTTTCTCTTTCCAGTTACAAATACTGGCTCTCACTTCTCTGTTTGAACTTTTCTCTTTTGTCCATAGGACCCAAGAAAATAAGACTTCTGGAGTCACCTTCATCTTCCTGGGCTTCTCTGAATATCTGGACCTCCATGTGCCCCTGTTCCTGGTGTTCCTGGCTGTCTACATCATTACTGTGATGGGAAACCTGGGCATGATCCTGACCATCAGAGTCAGTCCCAGACCACACACCTGTATGTACATTTTCCTCAGTCACCTGTCCTTTGTTGATTTCTGTTACTCCAGCATAGTGACTCCCAAGCTACTAGAAAACCTGACTGTGGAAGACAGAACATCTCCTTCGCAGGCTGTATCCTGCAGTTCTTCTTAGCCTGCCTTTTTTTGTGGTGACAGAAACATTGATATTGGCAGTGATGGCCTATGACCGATTTGTGGCAGTTTGCAACCTTCTCCTCTACACAGTGGTGACATCCCCAAAGCTGTGTTCTTTGCTGGTAGCTGTCTCATACACTTTGGCTGTAATCTGTTCCTTAATATTCATATACTTTCTGTTTTGTGGGACGAAGTTCATAAATAACTTTGTTTGTGAACATGGTGCCATTGTAGCTGATCCTGCTCTGACCCCTACATTAGCCAGAAGATCATTTTTATCTTTGCCACATTCAATGAAATAAGTAGCCTATCGGTTGTTCTTACTTCTTATATTTTCATTTTCATCGCTGTCCTGAAAATGTCTTCAACTGGGGGCCTCTGCAAAGCCTGCTCCACTTGTTCCCCACACCTAACTGCCATTACTGTGTTCCATTGTAGCATCATTTTTCTTTATTCTGTTCCTACCACCAAAAGTTCTTGGCTTCTGGTCAAGGTGGCCTCTGTTTTCTATACAGTAGTCATCCCCATCCTTAACCCACTCATCTATGGTCTCAGGAATAAAGATGTGAAGGAGGCTGTTAGGAATTTACTCCTTACCAAATTGTTGTGTCATAAAACTTGATTCCAGGGATGCTATGAATTTTCAGAGCAATGTTGCTGTGTTTCATTAGCAAATCAGTGCAAGAATATTTATTATTTCTTTACCTAGCATTCTGATTTTTTATTTATGCTAATATTTGATAAGTTAAACTTCAAATTACAAATCTTATTGGAAATTAATACTGAGACCATTTAAATTACATCTTAGTAGGAAATATTATAACACAAATTTTTCTGTATTGGTATACTTCCTATGGCATTACCTGGAAAACTTTTAGTTCAATTTGGTATGTTTCAAAATCTGGGAATTGTGAGAGGATCTTAAGAATTGTGCCATAGAATGGCAAATTTCATGTCATGATGTAAAAATATGTTGAAAGCTATTCAATATAAAATGCTAAATATCATAAAGATATTTACATTGAATTCTTCATGGGATATTTTGCATTCTTAAATTTCTAGGCAAAAAAAGTGTAACATAAAATGTATTTCACTCCTGATAGTGATTGATTTTCCTGAAGCTTAATAAAAGTTGATTAGTGATTTGATTGCCTTAACCCTTTGGATGATCCAGGTTACATATAAAACTTATTTTGATCCTTCTGTTTTGCTAATCACAGTTAAATTTTACCAGCTCAGAATAGGGAGATGTGTATTGTTGTTGACTCACCTCACCCTCTAAGTGTTTCTATTTTAAATTTCCACATTTTACTGTATTTCTAAATAAATTTGAGTACTGTTCAATGCTTTAATGAAACTATATATCTTACCTAAGTTGCTCTCACGAGCTGTGTTCCTTGTTAGTGGATGTATCATACTCTTGGGCGTTAACATGCTCCCTCACACTCACTTACTTCTTACTGAAATTATCCTTCCGGGGAAATAACATCATCAATAACTTTGTCTGTGAGCAAGGTGCTATTGTTGCTCTCTCCTGCTCTGACCCCTACATTAACCAGCAGATCATTTTCTTTTTTGCCACATTCAATGAAATCAGAAGCCTGGTGATTATTCTGACTTCCTATGTTTTCATTTTTATCACAATCATAAAGATGCCCTCCCGGGGGGGTCGTGGTAAAGCCCTCTCCACTTGTGCCTCCCACCTGACGGCCATCAGCATCTTCCACGGCACCATCCTTTTCCCCTACTGTGCTCCTACTGCCAAGAGCTCATGGCTCCTGATCAGAGTGGCCTCTGTCTTCTACACGGTGGTCATTCCCATGTTGAACCCCCTGATCTACAGTCTCAGGAACAAAGACGTGAAAGACACAGTCCGGAAAATCATTCAGCCCAAATTACTATGTCACACAGAATGAGGTCTGTGAGATTTACCTTTGCATTGTAAAGAAAATTTTACAAAATTGTCCAGAATTCCTGGAATGATTAACAAACTGAAACTTCATTTTTCAAAAAGTAAACAGTACATGTTTAATGTAAAACTTAGTTGATTAAGCAACACTGGTTTAATTTAGTTTTCGTACATTGGCTCTAAATCAAAAAAGAATAAAATCCAAAAATACAAACACAAAAAACCTATAGCCTCCTCTCTGATCCTTTAAATTGTTTCTAAAGTCAAAGTGTGTTCAGTAAAACTGCAGATTTAGCCCACATTTCCATTTAGCTACTAACAGAAATGTTTCTTCCTTTTTCTATAATAGAGGAATAGGATCATAATCTGCTCTTAGACCTTATCATTATGGAGATACATGAGATGCCAGAGTGAGCAGATAGCTGGTCAAAATTGATAGAGAAAATTCAAATATTCATTTTTCCTGCATAGGGAGCATTGGTTTATTCTAAATACATAAATTGCATTTCTGTTCATGAAATTCATATTATTATTTTATTAAGTAATGTTTAATATAGAATATCTTTAGCATAGTATATAAGGCATTAAAAACAGAAAATAACATAGATATTTCTAAATCTAAATTTGAAATCTATGCCAATTTTGGATTGTTTTTTTTTTTATTGATGCATAACAAAATAATGTGATATTTTAGAAATACATAACATTAGAAAATATGCTTTTATTTCTGACTGAGTG
>NW_004624741.1:33160857-33244949 GCF_000247695.1 Heterocephalus glaber | reverse complement strand
ATATAGAATATATTTAGCATAGTATATAAGGCATTAAAAACAAAGATATTAACATAGATATTTCTAAATCTAAATTTGAAATCTATGCCAATTTTGGATTTTTTTTATATTGATGCATAACAAAATAATGTGATATTTTAGAAATACGTAACATTAGAAAATATGCTTTTATTTCTGATTGAGTGGTTAGGAAGCCTTAGGGTTAATCAGCCTGAGCAACTTCAGTAAGCTGATCTAGGTGGGTTTGTCTGATAAACTCATTTCCACTCTGGAGTTCAAACTGTTTTGGCAGCTTTGCTCTCTGTGCCTATGTCCTCTTTGAATCAGTAAGTCAGATAAAGTATTTTCTTCCAATATCAAGGGCTAAATCACAGGAGATACAAAATCAAACACTAGCCCAGCCTACTTCTATGTCATGATTAACATTCTGTTGGCCAATGTGCACCACATAGCTGAGCCAGAAGTGATTAGTTCAGACTGTTTGCCTATCTCCCATAGAACAGAAACATTATAGAGCAAAGAGAATAGACACAGAGGCAAAAGAAACATAAGTTTCCATATAGTTTAAATATACCTAAGCTGAAGGTAACTTTGGGTTAAAAAGAAAATATCTTTTTGTATTTCAGATAAATGCAATTGTCCTACTTTGACAGTAGCTTGCCATAAATTGATGTGGATTTGAATCTCTTCTATGGTCACTTGCTCCTCATGCTAGATATGTCATTGAAAATGCAGTGCTGGCAAATTTCCATGTAACATGATTGCAGCCCAACTGCAGACTGTAACTAGGCATGCCCAACCCTAAATCCATAGATTGGAAATTCTGCTATATTTCTGGCTTCTCCAAAATTGTGAGTCTGTTAATTCATACTCTTCCAGGTCTCAGTCCCGCTGGCCTGCCTCTTCTGTGCAGACTCCCCTCCTAACAGGGTGGTCAACTCTGCACTCATGAGTGGGTTAATGCCCTGGTGTGCACCGTGTCCCATTGTCAATTTACCTTCCACATGCATGAGAATTCAGGCGGACATTTGAGACCTAAACCATAGCACATGATGAACAATTTCAAAACACCTGTAGACAATAGTTCAAAATAACATAGAAATGAAACTCAAATAAATTACCCAATGATTAAAAATACAATTTGGCACAGAATAATAACTGTGGTACATAGGCTTTACAGAACAAAACCTACCAACATGCATTTTCAGTATTGTGATGTGGAAGGAGAGTCAATGTTTTAGAGTAGCATGTGCTATGCACAGTATATAATGTGTATGTGGTTTCATTGTGTGTATAGAGCTTTTGCTAATAGTATTGTCTTTTGTGGTCTACCTTCATCATTAAAGATATACAAATGTTTACTTAGAATTTACTAAAAACTAAGTGTGTTTATTTCTTCTTGCTTTATTTTAAGCTATCTGGTCATTATTTATTTGTGTGTGTGTGTTCAACCAATGGTTTTGTGAATCTGTATATCCAAATTTTCAACACCATTGTTTGAAGAGTTTTTTTCCCCCTCAAATTCTTATAATTATTTGATTGTATAGAGGTTGGTGCCAAATATTTAGAAATGTAGTTTGGCCTTTGCACTAGTTATAAAAAAATGTATTCTTACATTATGACTGCTATTCTTTATGTGCATTTATAAGTTCTGATGAGTTGAGTTGCCAAATTTAATAAATAGAACATTAGTTTGATAAACTGACATTTTTCATAAGAATTTTAATAAAAAATATAATTTTTATAATTATTTTCCTTAGTAATAAATAGAGATATCTGAAAATCACTTAGCCATACTTGAAAGGCCAATACAAATTATTTTCTAGAATGAAAACCAAGAGTTTGAATAAAAAATAATCTCTACAATACAGCTTAAATTGGCAAAGGAAAACATAATGAAAATTATTGTGGGGGCAGATATGCATTTGAACATAGAGCAACATAAATGTTTCTTAATAACAAAAAAACCACCAAAATCAACATGGAATAAAATATCAATCTCTGGACTATTTATAAAGTGTGAGTTTTTCCTTGTTTACTTTCATGTTCTGTATCTTTGAGAAATTAAGATGTGGTAATTATTAAGGTTGAGTAAAGGTGGTAATACAAATGCTCCAAAGCCTTAAAAAACAATACACAACCAAGATGTCACATGGGACTTCTTTACATCTAATTGTTCAAAGTGAATACTCCAAGGCAATACCTTAAAGAGTCTTAATTTTCTAAGTCCCCAATTTCTTGATGACATTACTTATAACATAGTTTGGCACCAGAAGATAAATTTTAGGTGTAATCTTGTGTCTGTCATCTCTGAGATTTCTTAATAGGTTGGAAAAAAATGTAACATACAAAATACTCAATGAAATATACCATGGACTCTGGTAGTCATATTCATTTCTATTAATTAAACGTTAAACCAGTTTATTTGTGGAGTTCATTAAACTTATCAAAGAATTCTTCAGTAAATGAGCCATTCAAGTGCTTCTATATTTAGGTGAGTTTACTGAGCATTTCTTTTATTTAATTTTAGAAGAAAAATCGAGTTCTAGTAATGTTCAGAAGAGCCTAGAATATGTGTAAAACTTAATAGCCAAAAACCCATTTATTTTGACTAAAACAGAGAGGTATGATCAGATCTCTCCATACCATCCTCATTTTTTTTTCATTGAGATTCCTTTATTTTCTCAAAAATAAAATCAACACTTTTGCAATATAGAATAATTAGCAAAAGCCTTTCCATAAGCTTTTGGGAGGTAATATTTATAAGTAATAGAATATAGTGAATGCCAATTATGCCCCTACATTCACCATAGAATAATTATGGGAAAATTACATTATAATGCAGAACAGAATATTTAACATTTATGAGACTGTGACTGAGAAATAAGTGCACAGTTTTGCATTATATTGATCAAACTATAATTTTTGCAGAGGTGATATTGAGGAATTGATCTTACTGGAAGGTACATATCCTATAGGCATGAGACTATAGTAATCAGAGGAAGATACAGGTTTTTTTTTCTTTGGTTCTGGGGATAGAACTCAGGTTCTTGCACTTGCAAGGTAGGTGGTAGAAGCACTGAGCTAAATCCCCGGCCCCTGGAAGACATAATGTAATGGGAAAATTTACAGAAGAATGGGAAAATGTAGTGATGATCTTAGATTAGGAATGAAATGAGAAGTTCAACAGCATTACTATTGTGTAAGGAAGAAAAACTCCCAAACATACTTGCCTATTGATATATGTCTATGCTATGGCATGTTAATTAGTTTTCCCACTCCTGAGACAAAATACCCAACACACATAAGTTCAGGGAGGAAAGTGTTCATTAACTCACAGTTTGTAGAGGTTTTAGTCCATAATTGGCTGTCTCCATGGCAGAGTGGCATCACAGAGAAAAAAAAAAGTTCATGGTGGGTAGAAGGTAGCAAAGCAACAAGGAATAACCACAGCTCTTTCTATCCTTTATATCTTATCCAGGATACTTACAGCTGTTGGGACACACATCCTCAATGCTAGTGACCTTGGTCCCACCACTGCACCATGATTAATCTCAACATCACACACTATAGATCTAGACACCTCTGAAAAAGCCCCACTTATGGCTGCATGAGGATTCAGGGGGACCTACAGACTCAAACCAAAACATAGAGCCTAATTTTCTAATCTACGCAAACATTTAAAAAAATTATAATATTCAGAATAAGCATAAAGGTGTTTGTCTACCGCATGTCATATTATTTATTTTAACACTTGAATTCATTAGCAATATTTCTACTTCTATTCTGGTGAATGGAGTATTATATTACTACTATTTTCAATTTTCCTTTAGGAAATATTTCATGCCATCAAGGATATCCAAGAAATGTTATGATATGCTCTTTAACATAATTCCCTGTTTTTACTCTTGTACATTACAAAGCATTAAACTTGATCCATAGCTGAAAGTAGAAAACATTTTACTATGGTCTAAGATTTATTTGAATTGTCTATTATTTTCATGATTATTATCTTTGACACATCGACCTAAAATTTGTCACGTTGAAAAGTGAACAGCCTTTCATTAATTTTCCCTGAAGTGTTTTATTATTAAAGACACATATATTTTCTGATATTTTCAAAATAATGAAATATCATACTAAACATACTACATTACTATTGTGAAAAATTGTGAAACATGAGTAAAGTGCTCCGCATACTGCTAAAGCATAATGGCAGAATGTGTTAAGTATTAAGTTACTAGAAAATTGAGAACATGGAAAAGAAAAATTAAACAACCAATAAAAAGTTGCAGTCACCATTTGGTAAAGACGATTATATTATACAACTTCTGAATGTTCTAAGTTAATTCTCACAGATTAAAAAATACATCAAGAGGGAAGCTGTAGGAACTATTATGTGCATTTTCTCTAGTGAAAGTATTTTTATTAATCTGAGTCAGGCAAAAATGAGTGGCCATTCTATGACGCCAAGTGTATATGATGCTACTGAGTCCTGTACCTTCAAATACAGCGTGCTACTTTCCCTTTAATCTTTCTTGACTTAGCTTTGTTATTATTTCATTCATTAAAAAAGTCATATATATATGTGAGAAGTTAACATTATCTTTTGAAATACTATTAAAAGAGGAAAACAAGAATTTCTGCCAATTTCTTCAATGGAGCCCTAAAATGGCCATTGTTTCTTCGTCTTTTCAGTTACAAATCTTGGCTCTCACTTCTTTGTAAGAACTATTCTCTTTTGTCCATAGGACCCAGGAAAATCGGGCTTCTCTGAGTATCCGGTCCTCCAGGTGCCACTGTTCTTGGTGTTCCTGGCCATCTACACCATCACTGTGCTGGGGAACCTGGGCATGATCCTGACCATCAGGGTCAATCCCAGACTCCACATCCCCATGTACTTTTTCCTCAGTCACCTGTCCTTTGTTGATTTCTGTTACTCCAGCATAGTGACTCCCAAGGTACCAGAAAACCTGATTGTGGAAGACAGAGCCATGTCATTCGCAGGATGCATCCTACAGTTCTTAGCCTGCCTTTTTGTGGTGACAGAAACATTCATGTTGGCAGTGATGGCCTATGACTGATTTGTGGCAGTTTGCAACCCTCTCCTCTACACAGTGGTGATGTCCACAAAGCTGTGTTCTTTGCAGATAGCTGCCTCATACTCTTGGGCTGTAGTCTGTTCCTTAATATTCATATGCATTTTGTTGACCTTATCCTTTTGTGGGACGAAGTTCATACATAACTTTGTATGTGCCCACAGTGCCATTGTAGCTGCGTCCTGCAATAAATGTGGTGGGACATAGGTCTCTTAGACATATAGATTTCATTTCCTTTGGCCATAGCCCCAGGAGTGAGATTGCTGGGTCATATAGTAACTATAATTGTCACGCACTGGGGAACCTCCATACTGTTTTCCATGATGAGTGTATGAATCCATATTAACCTAATGATACATATTGCAGTACCCAGCAGTGGTGGCCAGTGGTGACGACCACTGACAACCTGTGAGTGACAGTAAATGGTAGCATTGACCAGGTTACCAGCATGGACTGATAGCAACTGGCAGCATCAGTCAGCAGTGCAGACAACAGTTCAGGAGCTGGAAATGTGGGGCCCAGAGCTCTACCATTATGAGCTGTGGGTTACAGGAACCCAGAGCACTGAAGTCCCAGGGCTATTAGCAATTAAAATTTGGGGCCCAAAGCAGACCTGCAGTTTGCTGATTCATGCTTTCTACTCAAATTATGCAAAAGAATCCTGGATTGCTTGGTGACACATGAACCCTACAATTTACCTGAATTTTTTATTTTAAACAATGTTTCCATTGTCCTGGTGCTCAACAAAAGGGCTGTGTAAATTCAGAGTATGTGGCAGTAGAAACCTATAATGTGGTCTCTAGAAGTATTTTCCCTGTACATTTTTGGATCATCATAATTTCCCCAAACCTGCAACTCTGTCTAAAAATGCCACTGTGAAAACCAACAGAGATTCTCAGACTTGATTTTCTTTATGTGATGCTTTCACACAAGGATGATTTATTCGTAATTGCACACACCAAAACAAAAGTTTTCAGTGTCTTTTAACTTGTACAGTTTTAATAGATAATTAACATTTTCACAGAATGTTGTATCATTGCTGAAATATATGGTAATATCTATATATGCCCAGCAAGGTTCTTCTAGAGTTTTTCCATTGCAAATTCAAGTGCAGCCAGATGATTAACTAAATATTGATTAGATACTTAGATGAATGTTCTTTATTTAATAATGTGCACATCTTTGTAGACTGACTACTTTAGAATCCAGAATTATATTCAAAATGCGTGTCATGCACTTAGTTAATTATTATTGACCATTTGATAACCCCTGAAAATATTTCTACAAGAGTTTATTTCAATTTCTAATTTACTTTTTCAATTTGTATCTCAGCCACAGTTCAGGTGCTAGAATCAAATTCAGAAAACTTTGTGCCCATCACAGAATATTCATAGTGTTTTTTTCATCAAGTTTATTGGTACATTTTAGGTATACAATACAGTTACATTCATCATTGTGACCTTGAACCTTTACATGATGTACCTTGGTTCTCATTTTTTCCCGCTTCCCCTGCCCTTCCTTCACCCCCTCCACCCTTCCCTATTTACAAAGACTTTGTTTCCGTTTTTTATCCTTTTCTCATATTTTTTTCTTTTCCCTTCTTTCCTTTCCCCAACCCCTCCCACTTCACCTACTCCTTTAGAACTTTTGTTCCTATTTCACAATATCAATTATACATTTTGATCCTTATTTACACTTTTAGTTTTTCACACCAAAGAAACTACTCAGTATTTACATATATGTGTCCTATTTATTTCATTTAAGAGTATGCAGAGATCGTTTAACATAGAGTTATAGGTAGAATAATGCTTTCAGGAGAATATTATTTATGAATCACAAAGGTGGAAATTAAAACAAGATATATGAACAATAAAAGTGGAAAAAACAGAGTAGAAATGACTCCACTGAGAATTGTAGAGTAGACTTTACAAGGGCCCTACACTTTTCAATTATGCTTTGTTTTGATTCATTTGAATAGTTACAAATTTACTCAATTTTGTGGGTGGAATGAATAGTAATATATACATTATGTAATGATATAATCAGGGTAATTGAGAAATCCATCCTTTCAAATATTTATCATTTCTTCACATTGCAAGAATAAAAATTGTTTCTTATATTTATATAAAAATAAATAATATAGTATGAGTTACTATACTCATCCTGACATGCAGTAGAACCATTTCTTCCTAGAACACAAAACAACTCAAGTAATAATAAACGAAAATAAAAATCCTTCCAAAACAAATACTTGTTTAAAAAAAGAGTACAAAATATCCAAATAGATATTTCTCAAAAGAAGACATTTAAATTGTGCAGAAGTATATAAAGACATTTTCAACCTACTAAACATTAGGAAAATCTACTCAACCCTTTTGGTCTTGAAACTTGGACTTTCTTTCCTTCTCAGGGCATTTTCCTGACCATTTCAGAGTTTCTAACATCCAAGTTGTCACCTAAAGCATTTTCTTCTCCCAGCACCTCTCCATTATGTCTTCATTCATTGTTTAGCTTTGTAACTAAGTGTCCCTATTTCACAGAATGTTTTATTCTTTACAGACCAAATTTAGATATTTTTACTTTCACATAAAGTGTCCTGAATTTACTTCATGCTAATTTACACTTTATTATCTACTATTTGTATGTTTAGCTATTTAATGTTCTAATTGCCAATACATTATTGGGTTCCATAGCGTGACACTCATTTCACCATGAATTAAATGAACACACAGGTACAAATGGGCACTTACTGAACACTCAATTAGTCTTACAATAAAATCAATGCCAACAGTACACATCAAATTAATTACACTTTTACACATTAAAAAAAAGCCTGAAAATATTTACAAAAATAAATATCTCCAAGTCTTTGGAATAAATACAATAATGGATAAAAAATTTAGGGGATTTTAAACATATAGATAGATAGATAGATAGACAGGTATAGATATAGATATATTAGAGATTATATATTGGTATACTGGAGATTATTGACAAAACTATCTGTTATAAATATAATGTGACGAAACCAAGCATACACATTGTGTGTATATGAACACATATTAATTCTATCCTAATTAATTAATTAAGTATATACTAATTAACCTAAGAAAATTTTTATTTTTCAAACTTTTTGTGGCTGCTTTCATATCCTTGTTCCATAGACTATAAACCAGAGGGTTTAGCATGGGAATCACTAGGGTGTGAAACAGTGAGATCATTTTGTCCTGATCTAAGGAGGAGGAAGAACTCGGGCAGAAGTACATGAAGAGCATGGTTCCCTGGAAAACGGAAACTGCAGTTAGGTAGGAGGCACAGGTGGAGAAAGCTTTGACCTTCCCCTCAGCAGAGTGGATTTTTAAGACTGACAAGATAATATAACAATAGGAGACAAGAACAGCTGAGATGGTGCTCAGTTCTATGAAACCAAAAATAGTAAATATCACTAATTCATTAATCTGTGTGTCTGAACAAGATATTAAGAGGAGAGGAGGGACATCACAGAAGAAATGATAAATCTCATTAGACCCACTGAAACACAGGTGGAATGCCAATGATGTATGTAAGAATCTACAACTCCCAACAGGTAGATACTGGCCACAAGTACAGAGCACAGCCTGCTGGACATGTCCATTGCATAGAGCAGAGGGTCACTGATGGCCTTGTACCAATCAATCAAAGGCCACCACCACCAGAATCAGACACTCAACATCTACAAACAGGTACAAGAAGAATAATTGCAGAGCACAGCCAACAAAGGGAATTGATTTGCTTTTGGTAATAGATCCACCAGCAACTTGGGCCCAACTGCACTGGAATAGCATAGGTCAAAGAAAGAGAGGTGGCTGAGGAAGAAGTACATCGGTGTGTGAACTTGGGATTCCACTCTGATGAGTGAGATCATACCAAGATTTGCCAGGACATTAATGAGATGCACAACTAAAAATGTGGCAAATGGGGGCATTTTCATTTCAGGGTTATTGGTTATTCCTAGGAGAAAGAATTCAGTTAATGAGGAGCAGTTTCCTTCATCCATTTTTCTTTGTCCTTCCTCTAAATTTTAAGAAAAATAAAGAGAAATTATATTAGGATTTTATTTTCCTATATATCCAAACTGTAATAGTTATGAAACAGAATGTGAATTATATGTCAGTTGTCTTCTTTATCCTCAGAAACAGCAGAAACAAGTGACCATCTAAAGAAGCAATATCATATCAAAAAAGAAACATTATATCTACAAAGAGGGTTCGATGAAATTTTATTCAAAACATGTATAATTATTAATTGCCTTTTGTACATCATCCATTCTCAGACTCTAATTTGAATATACTAAAAGCTAGTTCCAGATCGAAAGTCATGAAACAAACCCCTGAGCTAGAACTTCAAGGCAGAAGGTAAAAGGAAACATCTTTTGCAGTTCCCAAAGTTAGAACTTCAAGGCAGAAGGTAAAAGGAAGCATCTCTTGCAGTTCCCAAAGTGATTGCATGGATCACAATGCCTAAGAAACTGTACTTTTTCTCACTGACATCATATTGAATATAAGCTAATGAGAGAAAATTATTATGGTACTCCCTGGTGTCCCTAGGTTTCACTGAAAAGTAACATGTTTAATTGGACCACTTGGCTCCTAATCATCCATGTCATATCAGAACTTTTAGAAGATTTTCATGTAACTTACCCAGTTCCCAAGGACGAATCCCTGGAAAAGCCAAAAGGAAGGAATAAAAAGAAGTGGAACAACAGTCTGCAACATGCACCTGTGCTTATTGTTGGCTTTTAAGTGAATTTTTCACAAAAATTGTAATGAGAAAAGAAATAGTGCAAGTTCCTGTGACATAGTAGCCTCAGTTTAATATGTTCTTATACACATTTCTGTGTACATGTTGCTTGGTGTGCGTGTGTATCTTACTGATTCATGAAATCATCGAGCTCATCTTTCCTCTAGATTAACAACTACAGGTGCAGTCTATATGGACGAGTTGGTATATGTTAGTACATATAATATGTTGCCTCTATTATTTTCACTTCCATAAAACAAGAACAAATTTTACATTCACATGAAGCATACTACTTGTAGAAAGATTTTGAAAAGGAATTGTTTATATATAAACTGTGAAAGTGAAAACTTCACAGTGCTTAAACAAATGAAAAATGAAGTCAACTTCACATAAGTCTAATAAAATATCACTGGATATTAGGTTGCCGAATGTGTTTAACTGAGTAAGCAAGCATTAAATCATTTACTAACACATGTCTCAATTTTAATTCCTCTCTTTCTCCCAAAAAGTAATGTTTTACTTTTCCTGTATTGTTTCAATATAGTCACTGAAAAGCCTAAATGAGTTGACAAAGACATTCAGTACTCACCGCTGTTACCTTAACCATACACAGATCGCATTTATTTTTACCCAGTTCCTATTGGGAAATAAATCTCATAAGTCCCTGACTTCTGTGAATTTTGTGATTCAGACGTGGTTGTTTACCCTCCTGTCTCAGGGTTGCCCTGGGAATCCTGTAACAACTTTGGCAAAGGTTAAAGTCCTCATTCATCCCTGGTGTCACTGAATTGATCACTGTGAGAAACTCGACCAGATCATGCATCGCACCCTTTCCCAGTGAAACTAGACATCTACTGAAACTGAAGCACATCCTCGACCTCATGCATTTGGTGTCCTTTTGTTTCTTTATCATGTTTATTTCTAAACACTACTCTTTCCTATCCCATTTGGAAGTGTGGCACTACACCATGATGACTTTTTATTAATCATTGTCTGATTCCTCTCCCCCAACTCAATTCCAAACACATTAATCTCAATTATTTTGCACTATGCACTATCCATGACCCCTACTATGCTCTTTCTTATGTGTTTTCTTAAATTACCATGTATGAATGTCTCTGCATTCACACAATCCCTAGAACACAGATTTGCAATAGCAGTGGAACTGTAAATATGTGTTGTTAAATATTTTCAGGCTGTTAGCTAAGGAGACACTTAATAAAAAGTAGAAGGAAAGAAACAAGTTTGGGATAAATAGACTATTCCCATTTCCTGCACTTCCCAAATATTATTAACAGTACACAAATTTATTTCTGAAATAAATAGAATTTGGCTTTTCACTTGAAATCATTTGCCTGAAAGCAACATGTGTTTTCCAATAGTTGATCTTTATTTATTTATTTTTTTTTTTGGTACTGGGGATAGAACTCAGATCCTTGCAAGGCAAGCGGCGGAACCACTGACTTACATCTCCGGCCCCAAGTTGATCGTTATTATGCACATGAAGAATATTAGTATAAATCATCTCAAGACACATGGATTTCCCCATGTGTAGTGAAGTCTGCTAGTGACTGTAAGTCACAATAATATATTCCTTTGTATTTGTCTTAATTCAGTTAATTTATTTTTAGCACAAAATGAGTAAATGAAAATTTGTGTGCATAAAAATGATATAACAACACAAAGGCTTAAGCAATGTGTGCACCCAAATTGTCTAGGCAATTCCAGTGTCTTCTCAAACCCAGCCCAATCCAAGAGTTTTCAAAGATGCAATTGTTCTGAAAAATTCCAATAAACCCAGATAATTCTTCAGTCTAACATCTTTAAAATATTCTTGACTAGGGAAAAAGGGTGATACACTTTGTGATACACTTAGTATCCTTTCATGTTTTATTGTCATTTATTGACTGACTGTACTGATTATAAATATAGAAATGCCATAGCCTGCAATATTGATTGTGTCCCCAACATGCTGTAAGCAATGCAGGCTGCAAAGAGTGAAATACCTCAGTTTGCTTTCTTTATGAATTGAGCCTGACTGAAGTTACGTGACTCACAGAAGCATCTCATGAACACTGTGGTAGTGTGTAGATTAACATGACCTCCCTACTAATGGGCACAGCTGAGGCCAGAGTAATGGCCTACAAAGCTGTGGGGCTAATATGAGGTAACACCCATAGCTGAGGTCAGAGAAATCATACCCAAATTTCATACCCACAATTAGTGCCTTCATATCTTGAAGGACAAAGCTGTAATTACAACCATATATTTTGTCTATCTTGCTTCTAATTTGAAAATGCTTTAACTTCTCTTTAAAGCTTGCCTGCATTATTTTTCATGGCAATTTCACATACTGCACATCTATACATGCACCTTTATCCTGATTGATGAATAATAAAATTCGTTGGATGAGATGGGCCAGTGTATTTTGCCAAAGGAGCATTGCCCATTCCAGTTCACACTTTCTCTTTAATTCTGCCTTAAATTTTTCTTCAAACTTGGGTCACATTCTGGACAGTTGGGGATGAGAGACTCACTGCAGGAGTCTCTGGGAATTGGTACCCAATATGGGCCTTGACACACAAGCAACCATCTGCTCAGTGAAGCTACACAGGATGAAAAAGAATGAAAAGAAATCAGCAACCAAGTGGCTCCTGTCATCAAAGGACATCCATGGAGCATAAACCTTGAAAAGAAGTAAGTGCTATAATTAACTGGGTTTTAATAAAATAGAGAAAGGAAGAAAAGAAAAGAAAGAGAAAAGATAGAAAGAAAGAAAGAAAGAAAGAAAGAAAGAAAGAAAGAAAGAAAGAAAGAAAGAAAGAGAAAGAGAAAAGAATATGGAGCAATCTTTTTCAGTCAAGCAACAAAGTTACATCCATGTGCTCCATGCTCTTTTTAAACAAGCATATTATACTGGGTCAGTCCACAGCATTGAAAAAATGGTAAAAGATGTTTGGGAATACAATTTGGGATCCTGGTGGGCAGAAACCAGAAACCTTAGATTTATAGGTTTGGCAGCATGTGATAGAAAACTTCCATGCTGCTCAACAGAGAGGAAAAACTATTTCACCAGAGACAACTTGGGCTCTGGTGTGCTCCATTCTGGGACTCTGGTGTGCTCCATTCTGGCACCTTTGCAACCTAGCTTGATAACTTCTAAAACATCCACCAAACTTGCTGCATTCCATGCATAGCAAACATGCTCCTTGCAGGGGAAGTGCTGATCTCAGAGGATGCTTCTAGTGCCCCTCATGTGCAGGAGGAGGAACTCTGTCCTCCACCCCAGGAGCTGCTGGAGCCTGCCTTGCTGATGGAGACATTGCAATTGAGCAGCACTGTCACCCAGTATCAAAAGGCAATACAGCAAGCTGCTAGGCACAGAGAGGATTTTGACTCTGCAAAGTATGCAGAGGGGACTAGAGACTTACTGCAGGAGTCTCTGGCACCTGCCTTCCCCTGGTTATCCTTCATTGGTTTATCAAAAGCTCTTCATGAAAGAGAAAAATATTACAACAAACAGTTTAAGATTTAAAGTCTTAAAATTTCTGTTTTACATGTGTTTTAAAACTATTTTCTTAACTATTGTATGCAAAACTTATCATAAAATATGCTCCTGCAGACATATTAATGAAATGCCTATTGATTAAATGATTTAAATCATGTGTTGCACTGTAATAGTTGGGCGATATGTTTGTAGTATAGTAAATCAATTTTTCAAAGATAAAATAATAAGTCTGAGATATTAGGTCACATGACAAAGAGATTTTATGAAAACGAATTTTCTGAGTGCATCTTTTACATCTTTGTTCCTAAGACTATAGATCAATGGAATCGGCATGGCAATCACTACCCTGTAAAACACGGAAGCCACTTTTACTATCACCCAAGAAGTTGTAGCATTAGGAGCACAGAAGAGGAGCAGGATGGTGCCATGGAAGATGGTGATGGCTGTCAGGGGGGAGCGCAGGTGGAGAAGGTTTTCCAATGCCCTGTTGCTGAAGTCATCTTCATAACAGTAATGGAAATGAGTGTGTAAGACGTAAGAATAATCATCAGGCTGCTTGCCTCATCAAACACAACAATGATAAAAGATAGCATCTGAGTGATATAAGGGTCTGAGCAGGAGACAGAAACAATTACTGAATGGTCACAGATGAAGTTATTTATGATGTTAGAATCATGGTAAAATAGTGAAAGAAGAAAATATGTCAGTATCAGGGGGCACACTATGCCCCACATGTAGGGCCCCACCACCAGAAGAGTACACAGCTTCTGAGTCATTGTAATGGCATAGAGCAGAGGGTTACAAATGGCGACAAAATGGTCATAGGCCATCTCTGTTAACCTAAAGATTTCTGCCACTCCAAAAATACAAGCAAAAGAAAATTGCATAATACAACCAGTGAAAGAAATGGTTCTATTTTCCACAACCAAGTTCTCCAACAGTTTAGGTGTCACTACACTGGAAAAATAGAAATCTACAAAGGACAAGTGGCTAAGGAAAAAGTACATGATGGTGTGGAATTTTGGATTGATCTTGATGATTACGATCATTCCCACATTTCCCACCACAGTAACTGTGTAAATGGACAAGAAAACTAGGAAAAGTGGAACCTGCAGTTCTGGGTACTCTGAAAATCCCAGGAGAATAAAGGTGGGCCTGATGCTTTGATTTCTTACAGGTGACATCATGATCCTTGTTGTATTAAAAAGAAAATTATTCCTGAATAGCAGATGGAACTGAAAGGAAAAACAAAAGTTGTTATGTGTTGGTGTCAGGTGTAATATAGTACTGTTTTTCTTCCAAGTATCATGCAATCCAACAACAGTACCTTCTCCTTGGAATTTCTCAGTATTGCAAGTTCTCCAGGTTCACCCTCAATCTCTGAATCAAAAATTCTAGGATGATATCCACACTTTGTGTTTTATCAGACTCCAAGTGATTTTGATGATTGTTAAAATGTGACAATCACCAGTGTAAAAAATAGCAATTAATCACTCTTTTAATAGACAGCTTTTGTTAGAATTATTAACATAGGACTGAAATATAACTTTAAGTCATAAAATAATTATATAAATGGAAGACAAAAACCAGAAGAGTGCTTTGTTATGGTCTGAAGAATTGCATAAGGATTGTAGAGATGACTTGACACAACAACTGATGAAATGTAAATATAAGTATTAATAATATGTATTATTCACCTTTTCTAGGCATGATACAGAATTAAATGACCATAGAATTTGAGAGGTTAAAAAAGAATTAAAGTATACCTAGTCTATGCCTTCCATTTAACACTTTAGCATTTGCTTCAGAGTTTCATCTGATATATTCACATAACTAAATCTGTATCTGCATCCATGCCCACACTGCCTCCTGGAGTATTTTTATAGGTCTTTTATTGACACTTTATTCAGCTGTTAGTAATTTATTATGATTTTCCAATTAAGTTTATCTCTCTCTTATGATGAAACAGTCTTAGAGTAGATAGGGAAGGAAAAGCAGTAAGGATATAAAAGGAGGAGCCTTGAAATAAGAGAAGAGTGAAAGAAGATATAGACATGAGGCTATAGGAGAAATGGTTCTCTGATTGTTTGGATTTTCAACTTTACCTAGAAGAAGCACCACTCTATGTACTCAGCTCTCTGAGGTCCTACCTGGACAGGATCCACACACAAATTCAGACATGGAGCATCCAACAGGGTGCATTCTTTCTAATAGCACATGTCCTGCTGAACACATATGAAACCTCTATTATTTTTCAGACTATTTCAATAAACATTTCAACATACTAGGAAAATGTATTACTGTGGCTCTGTCTATGTGGCACAGTTATTAGGTCAATAACAAGAGTTATTCTGAAAAAGTTGTTATAAACCTTACCAATTTCCAATGGATTTTATATGAACAAATGAGCTGGAATGAGACTTGTACTCAAATAAAAACTTGGTCTAAAAGACTTCAACACCAAGAAAAAATTTCATAAATTTACTCTGACTTTTCTATTGCCCCGTGGTGGTACAACACATAAAATCAATTCTGAGAAACTCTCCTTTTCCTGTTACTGAAAATAGTTTTCCCTGACTATAAGAGACCTAGTTCATCTTTAGATTAATCTTTATCAGCTGGACACAACATTTTCAAACTGAGTGGGAAGATACTGAAAGATAAATGAACTGACCTAAAACCAGAAGCTCTTGATTAATTGACTGAGAATGTCTTCTTAAGATTAACAAACATGAGGCCTTATTATTCATAGTAATCTCCCATTCTTTATGATAGCATTATACTTAAGATTTGTAACCAAAGTGGAAGTGACTTCAATGTGTGTGCCACAAAAGTGACATTTTATGTCCAGGACTGAAGAAATCTTAAGGATTACCAAGAAAACTCTGACCACTGAATCTACAGATTTACTCTGGCAAACTCTGGGTATTAATATATCTCTCATGTCTACAGAGATATAAACATCAGAGAATTAAAATGGGAGCTCCCTCAGAGGGCTGGAAAATATGTAGTTAGTTGTAACATTGTCCCTTGTGTCATTGTGATACATGCTTTTCTTCTGAGGCAGTAAAAAAATAATTATATTACCATGTTTATTCCATTAATTGCTTTTACATATTGAATTATTGAAATAATTCATTTTGACTCACTGAAGAAAATAATCGACTTAATTGTTTGAAAAAATGACAGACAACATCAAGAATTTAGAGATATTTTATAATAACTGCCTTTTAAATTTCAAATTCAGGTATGTAGTGGAGAATTCTGGTAAATGCTACATTAACCAAAGGATGAAAGTTACCACAGCTACTGACACGAAATGGCTGAAATGTACCCCTTTATTTGGTGTGGTAAGAAAGTTATTTCCTTCTTTGATATTCTTCCTACAACAAGCATAATCCCAGTTCTGTATGATAATAGCACCAAGAAAATCCTGATAGAGGATGCTCTATGGGATATATACAGCTGGTATTCCCTAAGGCTGCCTCAGATGGGGCAGACAAGCCAGGCAGTAGAGACTGTTCCAGGCCAGGGAGGACCATGGAGACCCAATGTCTACAAGCCATGTGGTGGTGTGATTCGGGATCCCAAAAGCAAGATGGCCCCAGGGGGCAGCCTCCCCTCCCAAGATGCAGGGAAACCCAAATAAAATCCCAAGTCTGGTGATAGCAATGTACCAATGCTTCTCATGCTTTTGCTTGTCTTCCTTCATTCCTTCCTTTCTTTTTTCTTTGTTCCATCTTTCTTTCCTTCTTTGTGTAAGATTTAAAAAAGTTTTATAAAAAAATTTCATTAGTACATGTTTACAGTACACAATGATAATATTCATAATGGAGAGTTAGTAAATGTATTTAACACATTTTAGTTATTTTTAATTTCCACTTTTCTACTCTCTTCCTCCTCCCTCTGTCTGTTGGTACCCTTTTCATTTGCCAAAGATCTATTTTCCTATTTCCTATTTTTGATCATTTATTTTATTTTATTTTATTTTCAGTAAGTTTATTGGTACATTTTAGGTATACAATACCATTACACTCATCACTGAGATCTTGTACCTTTACATGATGTATCTTGGTTCTTATTTTTTCCCCCTTCCCCTGCCCTCCCTTCAACCCCTCCACCCCTCCCTATTTACAAAGAGTTTATTTGCATTTTTCCTTTTTTCACATTTTTTCCTTTCCCTTCTTTCCTTTCCCCTACCCCTCCCACTTATTTAGGTCTTTATTCACACTTTGGGTTTTTCATATTAGAGAAGCCATGGCATTTACACTTGTGTGTTTGATTTATTTAAATAAATTTTGTCTTAAGTTGTATGAATTTTTCTACAAATAAATTTGTCCTTATTTATGACTGAGTAGTATCCTGTTGTATATATAGCACATATAGAGGATTCTTTGTTCTCATAGTCTCACAAGACTGTAATTATTTGACATGATTGATATTCTTTCTGGAGTAAGAGAGAATCTCACTGTTATTTTTAATTTATGTTTCTCTAAAGGTAAGAGATTTTAAATATTTTTTTCATGTATTTATTGCCTATTGGTACTGTTCTGAGAAATGTCTATTGTATTTCTTTTTAAATAATTATTATTAACTTTACTTATAATTTTATCTTTATTAATACTTGTTTGTAGTAACAGTGTTTAGATTTTTTTTCATTAATTTTATTGGTGCATTTTAGGTATACAGCATGATGACTTTCATCATTTGGAATTTGCACTTTTACATGCTATACATTGGTTCTTATTTTTTCCCCACTTTCCTGCGTTCCCTTCAACCACTCCCCTCCTTGCATCCTATTTGCAAAGACTTTGCTTTCAGTTTTTCATGGTCTCACATTTATTCCATTCCATTCTTTTCTTTTCCCTACCTGTCTCACTTCCCCTTCCCTTTTGGAACTTTTCTTCATATTTCTCATTATCTATTATACATTTTGATCCCTATTTACACTTTCAGTTTCTAACACCAGAGAAACTGTTTGGTATTTGGACATGTGTGTCCTATTTATTTCACTTAAACCATTCCTCTGCTGGGTATCTTATAAAAATATAAACTTTCCCAAATTTAAAAGGTACTTATATCTTATATCTGAGGAGTTTTTTCTGGTTATTTCTCAAATTGGATCAGGATCATACTGCAGACATATTTTGTATGGTGTCCTTTTGGTTTAACTTTTATTCTAATGGTTTCATTTATTAAAATTCACAATCCACATACATTTTAGGTGAGATAATAGTATTTTTTAATAAATGATGCATTTTTCCTGTAGAGTCTCTATGGAAACATTTGAAGGAAATATCCTCCTCTCTATGGAAACATTATTTATTGTCAAACATGGCCTACTGTACTTGTGCTTGACATATATACATATATTTTCTAATGGTTCATTCTAATCACTAGCTCTTTGGTATAATGTGGGTATCCATGAGAAATGCAGTAAGATCAACTCCTGAAACAGTCAGTGTGGAAACTATTGAGGTGACTGAAATGAGGTCTGAAGATATTACTCTTGTGATTGCCTCAAGTGCAAAACAACTGCTCAAAACCTTCCTTCTTCCAGGTGCACGTATAGATATTTGAGTTCTTGAATCTTCTCAAGGCACTGTTAATGCATGTAACAGTGAGAGTCAGGCTGTCTTCTCTAGACACCAACTGCAGCACCGTGTTGAATGTCATGATTCTAAAGGGCTACATGCAGTGACTCACCACACATTCACTCAATGTGCACTGTCTGAAGAAAATCCTCTGTCTGCCTACAGGAAACACCACAATGACAAGGGTACAATAATTCCAAACAATAGGACCCTGTCATAGTCTCAACCCTGGCACCTTCTACAAAGATGAATTGAAATATGTTATTAAAAAGTAAAGTCTTGAATTTAACAGAGACTATCTCCCTGACCTCAGGGATAGATAAATAGGGATAATCAATTATAAAATCATTAGAAGAGTAATGTACATGTTTAATATGACATTTAATTTGCTTTTTATCAAAGGACATTGAGTGAAAAGTAAAGCAAATATGAAAACATTTTCATTATATATAACAACCAATATATAATATCTATAATCTATAAGTAATTTTAAATAATTATAAATTGCAAATATCTTCAAAAGTAATTTCTAAAGTTATCACAAAAGAAAAAATTTATGAACACACTAAAGACACAAATCAATAAATATCAAAATTAAGCTACAGTGAAATATGCTACAATTAGAAAATAAGTAAATCCAATATGGTCTGATAATATTATCTTGAAGAGGAAAAATACATCTTAACTTTGGAACTTTAAAACTTTGTGTGTAAATATGTGTAAATTAATACAATAATTTTTAAAAATTGAGAGATAAATATACCCACAGGTGATCCAACAATACCTATGTGCACTGTGACCAAAATTTAATAATTAAAAATAATCATATTAAGAGACTCTGGAATACTTATATGATGAAATATTAAACAGGAGAAACTTTAATGTCACTATGAAATATATATAACTTTAATAAAGTCATATTGATAATTGATACAGTATGATAGGTGAAATAGTAGGTGTTTCATTCCATTAGCTTGTCAATAGCAAGTAAGTGCCTTTTAATGATGGACATTTTCGGTAGAAAAATCTTTAGATAAATAAATGTATTAATATGATATAAAATCTTTTTTGGCTATTGCTGAGAGATGGAGGCAAGTGATACTTAGGTTTTGGAGGGGTAGAAATTTCCTATCTATTGATCTACTTGAAAGTGAAATGATCATTCAGAAAATGTTTTAAAATATACTTAAAGTTTAAGTGATGACACCAAATGTTAGTCAAATTCACATTTTTCAGTGAGATTTATTTTCACATATGTGTAACTATTTAAATAGAAACAATAATAACTTAGGGAGAGAAATAAACGGATATTACATTTTAAAAAATATATTGGATAATCTACTATTATTTACAGAATTTCAGTGAAAATGGATATTATTATTATATTTTTTGGTACTGGGGATAGAACTTGGGTCCTTGTGCTTGTGCAGCAGGCAGCGAAACCACTGAGCTAAATCCCTGGCCCTAATAGGTTAATTTTGGATGGACTATTCTGGATCAACTTTATTATGTGGCTCACTGAACAGAAACATGAAGAAATAGTCAATTTTGTAGATGTAAACAATATGACTTAGTGATATGCTTGTGAGAAGCTATGGATTATATACAACAGTTTCTCCTTTGTTAAAGCAAATATGGGGATATGAAAGTCACTTACTGATAAAGAGTAGATAAATTCATGAGAAGAATGTGGGATAAAAGGCAAAATTAAGTGATTATGGTCTCGTGTTAGTAAATTAATTACTAGCATAAGTATAATGCAAAGTGAACTGAATTTTATCCATGCATATCAGTGATAGGTCTGCCACCACCTCAGCAGCTATTATGTATAGTAGCTGCCCTCTTCCTATGGTGCCTTGCCCCCTCCCCTGTGTGACATCATGCCAAGATGGTTGCTCCCACCAAAGAATAAACCCTTCTTCCCAGTATGCTCCTGTTCCTGCCTCAAAAGTAACCTAATACTCGCTCACCTCTTACCTCCTAGTGACATCATGGGCTCTTCCATTGCCTAGTCACTACCTCACTCAACCCCACCTCTGCCCCTACAAACCCCACCCCAGTCTCTATAAAAGACTCTCCCTGCCCCGGCCATATTGGTTTTGTCTCTCCTTTGTTCAGAGACAGCCTGGCAGATCTATTCCCCTAATAAAGGCTTGTTGTGGCCTGGTCTGGTCTTGGTCTTCAGCCCTTTTACCTGACAATCAGCAGTACTTGAACAGCTATTATTGAAATATAAGAAAAAACTGAGTGACACATATGGATAGTAGCTAATATTTTCAAACTTGGTTTGCTGAAATTCAGGCCAATTTTTCATAATAAAGGCCCAAGAAATTCATTTGATTGTAAATATAGCATTACTATAAACTGAAATTTGTGTTTTCTGAAATTTGCTGAGTAAAATTATGAGATATGTGCTCTTCAGTATGAATCCAGTAAAGGCAGCTATCTTCTGTGTTCCCTGAACTTTCATGAAGCACAGCTCAGAGTAGAACTGTAACATAAGGAGTGAATTCCCACATCCACATTTCTTCATGGTGTCCATGGTATCCATACTGTCCAGTTGGGAAATTTTGAAATTTAACTAATTCAGAAATTCAGTTGAAATTGATAAGAGTGCATTATACTGTATCAAGCCAGAGAAAAAAATGAGTTCCTTCTAAGCACTGCAGACCATCACATATTCAAAAATTTAATTGGTTATAGTACAATAAAAAATTCACTCAAAGCTAAAGTATCAACAATAAGGAATATGAAAATATGAGATATGATTAATACATAAATAAGCAAGGATCTATTTGAATTACATGGATTGAGAACTCAGTTTGGAGTTGATTAGCCTCCTGACGGTCTCTTTGTGTATTTATTTATTTTTAATTTTTTTTGTGCTTTATTAAATTATTTTATTGGTTCATTGTAGGTATACAACACAATTACATTTCTCATTGGGAAATGTACCTTTATATAATGCATCTTGGTTCTTATTTTTTCCCCATTCCTAGCCTTCCCTTCATGCCCTCCACCCTTCCCTATTTACAAAGACTTCATTTCCATTTTTTCCATTTCTCAGCATTTTTCCTTTCCCTTCTTTCCTTTACACTGCCCCTCCCACTACCCCTACCCCTTTGGACCTTTTCTTCCTATTTTGCATTATTGATTATTCATTCTAATCATCGGTACATTTTAGGTATACAATGTAATGACATTCATCATTGGAAATTTGCAACTTTACATTGTCTCTCTTGGTTTTTATTTTTCACCCTTGCCCAGCCCTCCCTTCAACCCCTCCATTCCTCCCTATTTACAAAGATTTTGTTCCTATTTTTCCATTTTCTCATATTAATCCCATTCCCTTCTATCCTTTCTCATAGCCCTCCCACTTCCTTCCCCTTTGCCCCTTTTCTTCCTATTTCATATTACCTATTATACATTTTAATCCTTATTTACACTTTCAGTTTCTCACACCAGAGAAACCATTTGGTATTTATACATGTGTGTCCTATTTATTTCACTTAAGAGTATTGCCTCAATATGCATCCACTTAGCTATAAAGGTCTCTAATTTCTCATTTTTTATGGCTGAGTAGTACTCCATTTTATAAAAAAACCCACATTTTCTTTATCTAGTCTCCAGTTGATGGGCATTTGGGCTGTTTCCAAGTTTTAGCTATCGCAAACTGTGCTGCTATGAACACGGGTGCACATATATCACTGTGGTATGATTCTTTTAATTCTTTGAGGAAGATCTCCAGCAGTGGAATAGCTGGGTCAAATGGGCCTTCCAGTCCTAGTTCTTTGAGGTATCTCCATAATGATTTCTACAGTGATTGCACCAGTCTACACTCCCACCAGCAGTGGAGCAGTGTTCCTCTTTCCCCACAGCCCCGCCAGCATTTGTTATTGGTTGATTTCATGATAGGAGCCATTCTTCCTGGAGTGAGGTGGAATCTCAGCATTGTTTTCATTTGCATCTCTCCAATGACCAGTGATGTTGAACATTTTTTCATGTATTTATTTGCTATTTCTACTTCTTTGTCTGAAAAATGTCTGTTCATTTCAGATGCCCATTTTTGGATTGGGTCTTTAAATTTGGGAGGTCTGATCTTTTTAAGTTCTTTATAGATTTGAGATGGTAGACCTTTGTCTGGGGAAGAGCAGGTGAAGATTTTTTCCCACATTGTGGGTTGCCTCTTCACACTGCTGGTGGTTTCTCTTGCTGTGCAGAAGCTTTTTAATAAGAAGAGATCCCACTTGTTGATTGTCTGTGCTAATTCATGGGCAACTGAGGTTTTCTGATGTTCTCTTTCACATTCTTGTTCCTCAGGCTGTAGATGAGGTGGTTCAGCCTGGAAAGTACAGTGGCCACTTTGACTAGTCCCCAGAAGCTCTTGGAGTTAGGCACACAGTAGAGTAGAGGACAAGGATGACACTGTGGAAGATGCTGATGGCCATCAGGTGGGAGGTGCAGGTGGAGAAGGCTTTTCAGAGTCCACCCTTGGAGGACAACCTGATGATAGTCACCAAAATGAAAACATAGGAGTTGAGGGTGGTCAGGAGGCTGCAGGGCTCACTCAGTAGAGAAATTATTAAACATATCATCTGGCTGCAGAGCAGGACACAGCGAGGACCTCGGAGTACTCACAGGTGAAGTGGTTGATGATGTTGGACTCACAGTAGGACAGCTGCACAAGAGAATATGTGATTGTCAAGGAGCAGAGTGCACCCCACATGTAAGTTACTGCCACCAGGAGAGCACAGAGCTTAGGAGACATTGCCACTGTGTAGAGCAGGGGTTTACCGACAGCCACGAACTGTTCATAGGCCATCACTGCCAACATGAACATCACCATGAGCACACAGGCACAGCCAAAGAAAAACTGCACCATGCACTCTCTGAAGGAGATCATTCTCTCCTCCATTATTAGGATCTCTAAGAGTTTGGGTGTAAACACACTCGAATACCAAGTATCTAAAAAAGAAATATGGCTGAGGAAAATGTACACTGGGATATGAAGTTTGGGATTGAGTTTTCTGACCACAATTATTCCCAAGTTTCCCACCAGAGTGAACGTGTAGATGGTCAATGACACCAGGAAGAGGGCCGCCTGGAGCTGGAGGGTAATCTGAGAAGGCCACCAGTTTGAACAGGGTTACAGAGCTCTGATTTCTCAAATGAAGCACCATAATAATTAATTAGGAAAAGGAGATAAAGTTGAAGAAAAACTGAGCAGCAGAACTTGAGAAAATGAGTTGGCAGAATCTGGGCAGAGGCTCAATATAAACCAGTGAAAATAAGTGTGGTCGGTCAGCTGGCATCCACAAAGGTTCTGCATCACTTTGGGGTGTTATTTGGCCACATTTTGCTCCAGGTAATTAGCTTTGTTCATCAGCAACTTATTGCTCTTTTCTATAATAAGATACTATTATAAACATTATTATATATAAAATAATAATTATAAGTAGTATTTAAGAGTATTAGGGTAAAATGTATTTTGAAGAAATCAGAGGAGACATAGAACAAACTCAGATATTAAGCCAATCATAGTAGCCATATGATTATAGATATGGAGTCTTTGAAAAGATCAAATATTTTTAATACATGTAAAAATATGATAAATAATGAGGGGGGACAAATATATCTTGTTAGATATTCCCAGGTCTGTAGGGATATAATGAATTTTCACCCTTTCTAGACATATACTATTATAAAGCACTCTTAAAATATCTTCCTAAGAGGGTTTGCAGGTGTTTTATTTAATACTTTTGATAATATTGATATTACTTCAATTTTATATCTACTGTATGATTACTGATAGGCTTTAAATATTCAATAAAATATTATAATGTAACGAACTATTTTGGAGATGTCCTTAAAAGCTTAATATTTATCACATTCTGTTGGTTGTGGTTGGCTAGTAGTCCATATAATATTAAGCAGAAATAAACAATTTATGAGACATCATAAACTATATAAAGAGTTATTATACTAACATCTCCTATAAAACAACCAATATCTTTCTTCATGTTACAAGATTGGGTGTGGTGGTCAAGCATGAATGAAAGTATATATCATTGAAATATATAAGTTTTATGGTTTCGTACACCACCAGGAGTCTGATTATTAGAACTTTCACATCTGAATAAATCACTGATTCTGCAAGTGATTTTGAAGACTCAATAGATATGATGTGTCTGTCTTGGGCATATCTGAGAACTGACACAATGTGTGGCCTTGTCTGTAGCAATTGAGAGTCCCTGTGAGTGAAATCTGCCACTACCATCCCCAGCTACAGAGCACTGGCTCCCCGATCACACAATCGATTGCAGGGGGATCAGATGGACCTTTGTGAATGTTACTCGGTTTGTCATTTGTTTTGATAAAAGAAGTCCTGTCCTTATATTCAGGTACTTAGATTGCTTTAATTGGGCTACAGCCACATGGGTTGAGAATGTGGCAAAAACCTGTGTCTACTGTCAGGAACCTTGATGGATCCCTGGCACCAGTAAGGCTCTGCTAGTTGGCATGGAGACAGAGTTTCTGAACAATCAGATCCTGTATTAATATTAATACAGTGGCAATTCTAAGGGCCTCTAAACCATATGACTGGGCACAGTTTGAGAGGAAAGAATTTCCAAATATTTTTATAGGTCTTCTGTTCAATCCTGATGAGCAAAATCTGTATTGTCCATTCCATACATTAAAGTTCCTTTCTGTATATCTAATAATCTTTGAAAGAAACCACAGCATAATCACAGTTCTATATTGGAAAGTTTATCTTTAGTTTTGTCAATAATATTGAATTTCCTTGTAAGTTTAGGACTTGGAACCTATGTTTGGGAAGTTTTTGTTTTTGTTTTTGCTTTTTTTAAAGCATACTTTACTTTCACAGTGCAGAGTATCAAGAGTTTCAGACATTTGTCTTGGCCTCCTGCTTCCTTTTTGGTAAAATGTTGACTTTTTTGTTTGTTCTGTCATTTATGACTTACCATGATTAAAAATTATCTTGCAAAGTCTATTTATTGGAACACCATGTTGGCACAACTTTCATCTTTCTGAGCTGATGAAGCAAATTGGTTCATGAAAGCATCTGTTTGCAAACAATTTGATTCATAAACAAAAGCACTTGGAAAAATTTTACTTCAGTTCACAAGCTCTGTATCATGTGAAAAATATGACCATGGCCACCTTCCCTGCACAAACACTAATGCTGCCATCTTCCCCAAAATCCTAAGCAAATCAAGTTGTAAATTGAGATACCAGTGTACTAAGACCCAGGCTCTGGATTCCAAGAAAATCTTCCAACTTCAGACAGAATGAACTCACTTAAATGCTGTTATTTGCTTTATTTCTGACTTAGAATCTGAGGTTAACTTTATAAAGTTAGCTCAATGTACTTTACTCAATTTATGGAAAAATTTTCCATGGATTACTGAAAAGCCATGCACTCTATGATTATATGCTTACAATTTTTAGACATAGGTAAAGATTGTGCATCTGCTGTTACATGTCATTCCCTGGTTGATTCTCTCATTTCCAATTGCTGATCAAATGTCCTTTCATCCTAATTGGATGGATCACATTGCTCTCTGGCTGGAATCTTTCACTGTTATTTCAGTTACTCTAAATATTCAGTTACTCTAGTGACCATTATGCTGTTATCTACACCATTATGATTTGGGCATTTTGTTGATCCTTTATTAAATTTCCTTCCTTCTCCTCTCTAGAAAATTACAGTGTAGTTAGCATATGATTTTAATTTATAAGTACAAATAATTCAAAAATGAGTTCAAAGAATTTAAAGATGATCTTTTTTATGTATCTTTCAATGTGGAAAGCAAAGTCCTCACCATGTATTTCATGTTTTAGAACTAGGAAAGGTACTGAAGAATGCAAACAGAGTTCAGTAATTGCTAAAATAATGTCATGATGATAATTTAATAAAAACAGTCATTGTGTTATTTGGAGCTCCTTAACCTGTGTAGCATGGAGAATACTGGGTTTGAGCTATACTTATATTTATGGCATGAGAAAAGGAAAAAGATATCTTATAGTTTATATTCCACAATAGTTTTGGCTTCGTTTGTTTGTTTGTTTGTACCAGGTATTGAACTCAGGACCTTGCACTTGCAAGGCAGGCACAGTGCCACTGAGCTAAATGCCCAGCCCTAGATTTTGTTTTTTGTTTTTTTTTAATTTTTGGTACCGGGGATTGAACTCAGGTCCTTGTGCTTGCAAGGCATACGGCGGAACCTCTGAGCTAAATCCCCAGCCTAGATTTGGTTTTAAATGAATTAATTTTGATTTTTTAATTTCAAAATTGATTATACTGAATGCAGTGATATGTTGTCTTCATTTTCCTATCAATATAACATCACTATCTTGTTCTTTGTGGTTATAATAATCTGAGGTTATGGTCAGAAAATTGAAAAACAATAAAAAATTTCAAAATAGCCCCTCTCCTCTATTTCCTCAGTTACCAGCCATCATTTAGACACAGTGGTCCTTAGTACCTCACAATGCATCAATCTGACTCTTCGTTAGTCTTGAATACTGTAACGTAAGAGCTTGTGGCAGCACTCCAACACCATTGATTGCAATTGAAATATGTTTTATGTGAGTTTCTATAATGTCATTCAGGTAGTGTATAAATATTTTGTCACTAATATAATGCCCAATTAACATCATCGCTTTAAAATTTTATTCTGTAAAACATTTATTTTTTCTAATCCACTGGAATTGTCCCATTTCTCTCTAGTACTTTGTATTATATCCTCTTTGAAAGATAAGTTTCCTATATAGCTCTTTCTAGAAAATATTTCTGGATATTACAAATATCACTTTTTTTTCTCCTAGTCTATTTTCCTTGCACCTATATCACCATATTTACAAAATGATTTGCATAGTTTTTTATTCATGTGTTATTTATAGTTATGTCTTTTATCCTATTTTTATGAGTTGATTAAATTTCAGGGGACCAAGACTTACATTCAACATTTCATTTAAAACCATTAAATACTATATTTAACATAATGTTTAAATATATAACTTTAAATTCAGTAAAATTATACCAGGAATAATCAAGTAGATTTTATCACCTTGAACTTATACCATTAGCTAAACTAAGTTAATATTCCTGAACCCACCTATGTTTATCCTCCCCAAATTTCTTTCAGATTTCATTCTACATAATATAAGAATGAAATATACCCAACCATGAGGATACTCATCCAAAGCAGGATTTACCTGTTGTACATTATAAATTTATTATTTTCTTGGCATTATAAATACATGCACAACTTCTCTCAAAATTAAAATGTCCTCTTCAATGCTCCCATTCCTTTAAAGGCAGCATGGAACTCTTTCCAAACAACTTAATAAAGGAGGCACTACTATTTTTCAAGTCATCAACAGTTTTGGAGGAAGTCTGCGATGGCCTGCGTAAGAACCTGACCTGAAACTATACCCATGACCATGTTGTTTGTTTCACATCTAAGTTCTTGACTTTGGGGAACTACCCAGGAGAACTGACATTTGTTGCTACAAAGCCACACACAAAATAATGAGAGGAAATTTTTCTTTTGTTATTTGAAATGTGATTTCTTCTAAATCAATAGTGTGCTGATATTCATGTGTTAAGGAAACAACTAAATACAGACAACTTACCTGTATATGGAGGTCATACTTTGAAAACCATGGGGAAAATAAAGCAATAAAAACATGGCCATATCCATTCCTGTACCCTCAGCATAACAGAGTAGAATAATGACAAACAATGGCTAATACCATCTTTTTCTTTTCCTTTATATTTTAGAGATTGTTTATGTATGTAAGCCAAAACTAAAAGGATAAAGATACCTAAGACCCACATGGATAGAGTAACTTTTGTGTAATTATATCTGTGTTTTAAATGAATTTTAAAATTATTATGGTGGAATTCTAAATTCCAATCTCTGAGTTTTGTTTATAATGATACACTAGTTTTGATTAAGGATTTTGAGTATATGTCACTAACGTCTTTTCATTGTCCAATGTGTGGCTTCCATACAACTAAAGTCATACTTTTCGTAATATCTGAACATGATTTTAGATTCAGAAACCTATTCTGTGGCTGCTTTGACAGACGGATGGGTGATTGTGTTACATAAAGAGATTGAAAAATAGTAGTGATTTTAATTATGGATGCCATGTCACCAGATTACATGATAATATAGAATTATTTCATTGAAATTCTACAAATTCAGAGATTTGTTTCAAAGAACGGTGCCTAGGCCTCTCAGTCATGTGATCAATGAGGAACGGATTTGGCTATATAGTCACTTTAGAACCACAATAGATACCATAAGAAACAGTAAAAGAAAAGATTCAAGCATTGTTGAAAAAATCAGAAAATGTTTTTAAGAAGATATGTTATTTTTGAAGAGGTTTGACTAGAAATATTTTAAAAGAAGAATATATATATCCAGTTTCAATATTTAAAAAATAAATACTTTCAGAAATGAAAAAAATATTTTATTAATTTAGGATACAAAATTTGACCTTATCCTCATGGAGTTTGATAGAAGACAAAAGGAGATATAAAATTAGATTGGAATTATGAAACCCTGAGAACTCAGACTTGGGAAACACATGAACAATTTCTTTGTAATAATTAGCAATCAAAAATGTTTCTTCTAATACCCTGAAATACTATTTGGTCCCAGGCATGAAGATATATGATGATATAAATATTTTCAGGAGCTATTCTGTTTAGAAGTCAATAGCAACACATGTAAAAAAAAAATCTATAACCAATGTAATTATGAGTACATTAATGTAATAGAGGGAATTCAGAAGCAGTGTAGTTAACAGCAAAATATAAGTGTTTAGAAGTTGTTGCAGAATGCTATTTTCAACTTTCCTTATTTTGTCTATCACAATTAACTTGCTTCCGTAGAAATACTAAGAATATACAAGGTGAAAAGAAAAACCTACAATTTTAAAATCACATGAGAGACAAAATATTCACAAGTGTTGAAGAGATAGAATAAATTTGAAAAAATGTAGGATCATGTAAGGGCCATGGACTAGCAGGACCAACCCAGAAGTAAGTGATGGCAATAGTTTTCAAATCCATATTATGATATAATTCAAAACAGTAGTAGTTAAGAATATGCAGCACTGGCAAATACTTCAAAGAAATGAAATAAATACTTTGGAAACTGTGTTTGCTCTATCTAATAGACGGTTCCATTTTTCAAACACCTCCATTCTTGTATAAACTTTTCATGCCCTATTGTTTGTGGAATGTATTTTTCACTTGTGTATAGAACCTCAGGCTCATTATCCAAAAAAGGTAATTTATAATTGTTAACAAATTTTGTTATTTTTATAAAAATTTATTTTTATAAAAATAATGTTTTTCCTTTTTAAATGTGGTAGGTTACTTTGTATTAGCTACTAGAGATCAACTTATAATGATAGCTCAGAGAGCAAAAGCATGAAGTAGTCTATTTTAGAGATGAAAACAACATGATTTAATGATAGACATTTGTGAGAGGTTAGAGAAGATGTCATATTAATAAATATATTAAGCAACTAAGTAAAAGTAGATGTTATTCACAGATAAGAAGTAACTTTATTTTGAAAATGCATGCGAAATGGCACAATTTAACAATTATGGACTTGTGTAAGTGAACAATGGATATAAGTATTTTTAGAAATGAGCTGAAATTTTTCATTGATATCAACTGCATTTCAACACCATTTATTTAAATGTAATATGTCATGTTCACAGGCGAATAACAAGTAAAGCACACTGAAAGTTGCTAATATTTTCACCAACTGTTTGCTAAAAGGCAGACGATATTTTCATAATGTGTACCTGAGGTCCTCTTTGCACTTGAATTGTACTGTTAAAATGAAAAGGGAATGTTTTGTTAGAACTCTATGAGTCAAAAGAGATCCGAGAACTGCAGTATGGATTCGCTAAGGGCAGCTGTCATCTATGATTGCAATGCTTTCAGTAAGCAAAACCTAAAATAAAGCCACAATGTACAAAGCCAGTTCCTATGCACAGTTTTCTATGTACTGGTTTCTCCTTCAGTCTCAATTCCATAGTGTCTGGTGGAAACTCTGAGGTATATTGCTGTCAGAAACTGTTCACATAAAATGAATTATACTTGAATCAAACCAAAGACAGAAGTATGTTATTCCAAACACTGAAACAATGGCAAATTCAATATTTAATTATCTTAAGTATACTCATTCACTTAAATATAAAGTACATAAAATTAGATTTTTTAGGACCAAAAGAAAATGTTATTTAATTTATCATGAATGGGAATGCAGTCTGGAGTTGATTAACCTCCTGACCGTGTCTTTCCCATCCTTGTTCCTGAGGGTGTAGATGAGGGGTTTCAGCATGGGGATCAGGACTGTATACAGGGCAGTGAACACTTTGACCAGCAGCCAGGAGCTCTTGGAGCTGGGAACACAGTAGAGGAGGAGGAGGATGCCATGGAAGATGCTGATGGTGGTCAGGTGGGAGGTGCAGGTGGAGAAGGCTTTTTGGAGTCCACCCTCGAAGGCCATCCTGACAATAGTCACCACAATGACCACAGAGGAGGCCAGGGTGATCAGGAGCTTGCAGGCCCATTGAAGGTAGAAATCACAAAGCATACCATCTGGCTGAAGGAGAGGTTGGAGCAGGATAGAGAGAGGACAGCAGAGTACTCACAGGCAAAGTGGTTGATGATATTGGACTTGCAGTAGGACAGCTGCACAAGAGAATATGTGATTGTCAAGGAACCGAGTGCACCCCACATATAAGTTCCTGCCACCAGGAGAGCACAGAGATTAGGAGACATCACTACTGTGTAGAGCAGGGGGTTACAGAGAGCCACAAACCAGTCATAGGTTATCACTGAAAACATGAACATCTCCGTAATCACACAGGCACAGCCGAAGAAAAACTGTGCCATGCACCCCTTGAAAGAGATTGCTCTTTCTTCCATTATTACGATCTCTAATAGTTTGGGTGTAAATACAGTGGAATAACAAATATCAGAAAAGGAAATATGGCTGAGGCAAAAGTACATGGGTGTATGAAATTCAGGATTGAGTTTCCTGACCGGAGTTATGCCAAGTTCCCCAGCAGAGTGACCATGTATATGGTCAGGGACACCAGGAAGAGGCCACCTGGAGCTGGGGGTAATCTGAGAGTCCTACCAGGACAAATGAGGACAGAGAACTCCGATTTCCCTGTTTATGTGCCATGACTCTGAATTTAAAAAGGAAGAATGAAGATGATATTGCACCTTGTTAAATGGAGGAACTCAGTCAGGGCTCAGTAGAAAGCATAGAGGTGGTTACTTTCCAGTCACTTGTGTTCTGCTTCACTCTAGACTCTTGCGTGGCCACTTGCTGACCCGTAAGTACAATTACCTGTGTCCTTCTGTTCTCTATGCTTTTCTCGTCTGGAATAAAACAGTAGTGCTTGTCAATACTGCTACTATGTGCAAGTTATATATAAAAATATATCTGATACAGAGTACCTCCTAATAAAATATATGACAGAACTGGAGACACCAAAATCAGACAGTTGCTGCCCAGGTCATAGTAGTCATATGATCATGTCAGAGGTGTCCTTGAGAATATTAAATAATTTTAATTTGCAAATAAACATAAAATTGTAAAAACTCAGGATAGGAAGTATATATTGTCAAGCATAGCTTTCTTTAGTGATTCATTGGAATTTTACCTATTCTAATGTGCACCATATTATCAAGCTCCCAAACATCCACTTAAGAAAATTTTTAACTGGTCTCCTCAAAAATTTGACTTAATATTGTGTTGTTAAAATTACATCCCCCAATATCATTATGTTTAATGTTCATAGATGTGAATCATATGAAGTTATACACTGAGGAACATTTTGGAGGCAATTGTTCTCAATAGTGAAGATTGAACCTAAGACTTTTGCATTGAGCCGCGTTTTATGTTTAATTACTTAATTTGACACAGGGTTTCACTCTGTCTCCAAAATGTCCCGGCTGGGCTTGAACTTGAAGTCTTCTCATGAAATCTGCCCCTCCTAATTCCAGACACCAATCTTCAGACTGCACTTGTGTTCAGGCACCCATGTTATTTCTATTGTGACACACCGGACCAGTTCAGATTTCTAAGGTCACATCTGCTACTGCTGAATGGAAGCCCACTGACCTGTGTGAGTAAATGTCCTGCACATTGACATAGAGACAGAATTCCTGAGGGAGTAAGAGCAAACATCCTCAGAGTAACGAAACTGTCTTTCTGAAGAGCTGCTGAACAAGACCAATAAAGAAATGGCACAACTTAAAAGCAGAGAATTCCTCAATGCTTTTATGTCTTGTGTTTCATTTTCATAAGCAACAAGTATACAGCCCATGTTTTTCACCTTAGACCTTCTTTTCCTGCATCTAAAAGCACTCTTTTCAAAGCTTATCATTGAAAGAAGCACCACTAATTAAAATAATCAATTATACATTTAAACATGTATTTTAGGGAGTCCTTTATTAGTGTTGACTTTTTTATCATTTGGTTCTTAACTGAAATGTTTGTTTTGTTTCAAAGAAAAATAAAAAGACTGACTCACTCTCACAATATAGACTTTTCAAATATTTTAAGATACTTTATTTAGCCTTACTTCATCCTGAGTAACCATTCTATGTCTGTCTGTCTGCCTCTCTCTCTCTCTCTCTCTCTCTCTCTCTCTCTCTGTCATCTGCTTTCTCACACTGGTTAAATCATATCTTAAGTATTCTACTCCATATTTTTATAAGATGTTGACCATCTTGAACTGATGATTGTAGTAAAAATTACACTCACTATCTCAGGAAAATCTATCCAGGCTAAGATAAAATCATTGCAGGAAATTTTAGTTTCTTGCACTGTGTATATGTATACCAGCTAAAATCTAAAATTAGTATTTCTACCTCAATCCCCTCCTATACAAAAGCTTGTCCCTGAACCTTTGGTAAATCGTGACCCTCATGCTTACAAATCTAGAACTTTTTTGACAAAGTTTAGAATTGAGCATTTATTATTACATTAGAAGTCCACTTCATTTTTTCTCTAATTTCTCATTGCTGCCTGCATGATTTTTTACCCGAATTCATTGACACCTTGACCAATCTTCTTGCCTTAATTTAGGGCTCTTCATTTGCTTAAAATTCGTCACTATAATTTCAGTTTCCCTTAGACTTACTATCATCAGTAAATATCATCCTATGTTTCTATACTTCATTACAATTTGAGCAATTGGTAAACCATTTCAAAACATACTTTCATTTCAATTCCAGAAGAATATGCATAGTGTATTAAACGGTAATAGTCTATATTTTTCCAAAATGTCACGAAAGTTTCAGTTAAGGAATTTGTGTGATGATACCAATTTCTTAGCATCTTCACTGTGTGGTTTCCTTACAGCTGTAAGTAAATATTTTCATAAGCTGTGCAAATATATTTAGATTCAGAAAACCAGACTGTGTATGTATTATGGACTGCATGTCATTTTCTCTGGTTTGAGAATTCCAATACAACTCTGTGACTCAGACACTCTCAATCATGTAAAAAATGGCAAAAATGACTTAGTTCTATAATTTGTCATTTTTATTACTTCAGCAATGATAGAAACAACAAAAGAAAAAAAATGAATGACTCTGAGGTTCTTAAAGTCTACTTGTTATTTTTTTTTATTTTTACACAGGAAGAAAGTTTCTTGTTTAGAATACAAAAGTTGAGTTTATCTGAAAGGATTGTATTAGGAGATAAGGGAAATATCAAAGTAGATTGGAATACGAAGTCGGGACAGGTCAGTGTCAGAAAGTGTCTGACGTCTTCAATAAATGCAGCGGCTTTTCTTTTACCATTGGATGTACATTTAGGGTTATTTCCTCATCATACACAGCTGGAATCTATCTTTAGGATCCATCCCATGATATCAAAGGTATGTTTATTTACTGCTTTTTTTTACACTACGTATGTATCTTCTCAAAGTAGTTACTCAGAGTGCAAGACATCAACAAAAAAGGTTCTCTTTTACAAATAAGCACCAAGCAGATATTAATACAAAACTTTCTTTTCAAAGAACTCAGATAAACTAGTAGTATAAATGGAATAAGTCAGGTAGGGAAGCTGAGATATGGCACGTTTCCTCTCCTATGGAAAACTCATAGTCTATATTTGCCAATGTGGAGAAATTGGAAGATAGAAAAAGAAAAGATGGGGAGAGGTGCAAATGGTTTCCCAAATTATCTATTCTGTTGTTTCAATAATATTTTCATGTACTTGCTAATTTTTTTCATGTAAACTATTTATTTACTTTTAACCCAGCCGTGTCTTATCAAATAATCAGAATTTCTCTCTTAGCAGAGATGATCAAAATCAGTAGTTTTCAAATAAATTACTTTTTACATTTAAAATAACTCACTACTGCTATGAAAGGGCACAACTTGTGTAAGGGGGTATGGAGGGATCAAATTATTAATTTTTCATGGAAATGGATGAATATGATCATAAGATGGTATTTGAATAGATTTAAACATCATTTCATGGAAATGTAGTTTAAAAATTCATTCAATTCAATGGAAGTCAGTTTATGGCATTTCAGTTAAATAAATTGTTTAAAAGCACCCTTAAAAAAAATCATTCAATTCTGAAATATATTCAAGTCTGTCAACTCTCACAGGGGTCTCTCACCTTCTCATGGCTCATGGTACAATTCTGTGCATTCACCACAGTAAGAACACATGCAGGACACAGAGCCTACTTTCTTGATGTGGCCTAAGCTTCCCACATTGATGTGTTATGGAGAGAATGGTAGTGACATTGGAGGTGCAGGTGGGCAGGATCTGATGACCACATGGTAACTGTGAAAACTTCTCTGAACATTTAAACTCTGGAGAGGCATGTGGGCAAAAAGCTAGTTGGCATGAACAAGAATTAACACATCAATTAACCCATTAGCTCTAGAGATGAAGACAAGCATTGCAAAAGACAATCAGGAAACATGAATAAAGCCAAGGTATCTGCATGTACTCATTCTGGGACATTAATTTTTTTGAAAAAAAAAAACCTCTCTATTACTTAAACTAACCTCCCCTTAGCAAAAGGAGAGTGGTTAGTTATGTTAAAGACACTGTGGCTGCTCCCTATGCACATGAAGGTTACAAGGGTAGAGGAGGCTCATTAAGTCAGGAAATTGACAGAAGTTGGTCTAAATCCCTGTATCAATGGCACCAATCAAAAATGACTTAAACTTTGTTTCAAGTGTAAAATGAAAATATTTTATTTATTACTTAAGGCATACAGCTGTGTGTGTGTGGGGGGTGCTGGCCAAAGGCATGTATGAGGTGGATATACAGAGATAAGGGAATTTTTAGGGCCACAAGCCCCAAACTTTCTGGAATTCATGGTTAGAGATTAAAAGATAGGCTGCAGGGTCAGGAGTCCAAGAAGTATCAAATACATTGCCTGCACTTATGCCTAGCACCACAGAAATTCTGAAAAGAATGCCCCAATCTTTCCTTCCACGTACAAGCTGTGACAAGGCATGTCCCATGAGGGCACCAGTTCAAGCTGGAAGGAGGAAAGAAAGCAAAAACGTATGGGCCATGGACATTTTGCTACATTGTCATTTGGTTTACTTGTGTCTTCAAGAACCAGAGTGCAGCTGATGACTGAAGATGTCCGATTTTATAGAATGGTGGGAGAGATAATACCTGCTCATGAAAGAAAGTGAAGTTTGCATGGCAAATAAGTGCCTTGAGAACAAGCATTCACTGTTGAGTAGGTCTGTTAAAACATCCAAGCTGTTTCTCAAAACCCAAGTAATTATCTACAGAGGGAGTTATTGTATAATTTTATAACAATAAAGCTCTGACCAGTAATTGATCATGTGGCCTATCCAACATTCTGAACAACTTCCAGCAATCCAGTAAAAATCAAAGACAATGAGATATGCCTAGTTTTATGCTCTAGCAGCAGCTTATGTTGTAAACTGAACTGGATATAAATTCCCCTTTTGAATTGAGATTTACTCAAAAAGGACAGCTTCATGGGTAACTGCTATAGATAGGTAGAAGCAGCTTGCCTATGGTTCCCATCTGCTATGTTCAAAATTGTAGGAATCAGCCTACGAGTTCAAATCTGACCAAGAGGTGACGGGGGGGAAAATAAGACACAGGATCAGATTAAAACATGGAGGGCCAGGGGGTTCTTGTCTACCATTGAGAGACACCTGAGTAACTGGTGCACCTTGGTTTTGTTCACTCCGATAGGGTGCAAGCAATTAGAGTTACACAGGATCCATCTATCTTCTGCCCTCCATGGTACTTTTCCAGGTCAACAACAGGATCTGGGTGTTTTTACTTTCCCCTGCAAGCAGCTGTGTCAGCTGCTTCACTCTTGCATTCTCTCTTTCTTCTCAGTTTCTCACCGAGGAGGTCTAATAGCCTCCAATCTTTCCATCTACTCTCCCACACAAAATCCCCAGGCTGACTCAATTTTGCCAGTAGGATTTAAGTTTTATCTTTTCTTAAATTATGGAGGGCATTTTAGTCATGTTCAAACAAAGCCTGAAATTTAATTTCATGCTATAATTCTCTGTAATTTGGAGTAAATTCTAGCCATTAAATGTGGCATAAGAGACCTACCTTGCCTGTTGATGCTAACAAGGAATAATTTGGAGGTGATTCTCCAGAGCTAGAGTCCCTGGGGAAATATATGTAGCTATAACAACCTTGGTGCTCCAGTTATATTCAGTCTACAGAAAAACGGAAAGGGGTGGCCTGTTTCACTGTAGCATGTAACTTCATTCAAGTTTACTGTGAAATTATGAAAATGTTATTTTCCTGATACTGTATCCAGGATCCTGTTTGATATTCCTTTTTGGTTAAGGCCCTGTAAGCGTTATCCAATTCTGAGCCCAATAACAGTCAAAGAAGTTACCACTCATGGAAATGTTGAGCCTTAGGTCCATGACAACCACGTCATAAAGAAAACCTTAAATTTGCTGTTCTGTGAATATTCACAATAAAGTGGTGTATAGACTTCTCATAAGAATGAGAAATATTCTTGTGAGAACTCTTACCTTACACTTCTTGGGACTTTTTTGTAAGATAATTAACAAGAGAAGTAGCTTTTCTGGACTAAGAATTGCTGAAATAGAAATGCTAAACTTTTACAGTCCTATAATATTTTGCTGAATTCTTAGACTAGAAACACATTTTCTCAATGAATTTAATTGATTTACCTAAATTAACAAAATGTATATGTATTGTTCTTTAAAGAAAATATTTCACAATTTTTACAGGCTCTTCCCTTGTTGATGTATTTATGCACAGACATTTCCCATCAGTTCTCTGACTGTTATACTTACAAGAAGTCATGATGGAATGAATGGTCACTTACTTCCATACATCTATATTTTACAGGAACAAATTTCTTCTGAAATGCCCCCAGTGAAAGAAACTTCACTGATGGCCATAAGAACTCTGAGTGTGGAGATCACCTTTGCCCTCCTAGGTTTCACAGATTACCCAGCCCTTCAGATTCCTCTCTTCCTCGTGTTCCTGATCATGTACATTATCACAGTGGTAGGGAACCTTGGGATGATAGCAATTATTTGGTTTCATCCCATACTTCACACCCCCATGTACTTTTTCATTAGTCACCTTTCTTTCATTGACTTTTGCTATTCTTCCATCATGACTCTCAAGCTGCTTGACAACCTGGTCATGGAAGACAAAAGGGTCTTCTACTGGAGCTGCATGTGGCAGTTCTACCTGTCCTGCTTATCTGTGGTGTCCAGCTATTTCTTGTTGGCAGTCATGGCCTACTACCACTTTGTGGCCATCCATAACACCCTGCTGTACATGGTTGCCATGTCATGGAGGCTCTGTGCTCTGCTGGTGGCTGGATCCTATTTCTGGGCTATGTTTTGCCCCTTGGTGCTACTTTGCTATGCTCTTCAGTTTAGCTTCACTGAATTTAATGTAATCAACCACTTTTTTCTGTGAATACGAGTCCCTCATTGCTGTCTTGGCCTCGGACATATGCATTCCTCAGCAGCTGCTGCTTGGGTTTGGCACATTCAGTGAGGTGAGTACTCTGCTGATTATCCTCACCTCCTATGAGTTCATTTCTGTGACTGTGATAAAAATCCCCTCTGCCAATGGATGTTGCAAAGCCTTCTCCACCTGTGCCTCCCGAATGACTGCCATCACCATCTTCCAAGGCACCATCCTCTCCCTCTACTGTGTGCCAAACTCTAAGGACTCCAGGCACACTGTGAAAGTGGCCTCTGTGGTTTACACCATTGTCAACCCCATGCTGAATCCCCTGATCTACAGCCTGAGGAATAAAGATGTAAAGGATGCCTTCCAGAAGGTTGTAGACACAAAAGTTCCTTTGCACTGAATCAATCCCTGGAGAAGTTTGCAACCCTAACACATAATGAGAACAAATTATAGGTTCCCAAAAGGTATAGCAGATGGCTGTATGGTTTTATAATCCATGACTGTGATGTTTGAAATGATAAATACAAATTCTATGAAAAAGCCAAAGAAATTTAATACTAGGATGAATTCTATAAGATTTCGGCTCACTCTATTTCTTTGAAGTAACACACACACACACACAAACACACACACACACACACACACACACCAGTAGACAGCACAATAGATTCTAAAGTATGGTGATGCAGGTATTGAAAAATCATGGTAACTTGTAACAGAAAGTACTTTCCTGATTTGTTCATTTGTGTGATAATATGTCCCTGGTTTTAAAAGTTATTTGTGCAGTGCCACTGTAGTATGTGACATTCTGGGAGATGCAGGTGGATATAATGTACAATAAAAGGGGAAGTCCTTCTTTTCAGACACCTTCATTCTATGAGTTCTGTGAACAGAATGAATAGAAATTCTGGCAAATGAAACACTCATTTCATGTGGAGAAGCACACAGGATAATGACAAATCCATCTACAGGTGAATGATGACACAAACACATAAAGAGTAGAGAAATAGCAGGCATGACCTTAAAAAGGACTTTAATTCCAAATACCTTTTAATTTTACAAAATGTTTTAAATTTTCCATGTGACTGGCTTTTAACTCTGTATGTAGCCCACACTGGTCTTGAACTTGAGATCCTCCTGCCTCAGGCTCCCAAGTGCTGGGTTTACACAGTCTTGTGTACCACCATATCCAGCTCTACACCCTTTCTCTATAGTACTTGTGCTTTTAGTATGAGAAAGGTATAGAAATTAATTTTCTCTTTCAGAAACCACAATGATTAGAGTCATTTCAGTATTTCTACATAGCACTTGCATATTACTACTCAGAAGTTTGCAATTCCAGAATTCTCAGGTCTGGAAATCTCTCTAGGGATTGGTGATCTAGATTATACAAGATAAATATCATAAATATTTTATCTGAGAATATTGGGGAATCACACATCAAGATTTATGTATGAACATTTTTGTAAATGACTAAACATAAATATCTGATGTTGAACACTCTTAAATCAAAGTAAATTTTGGCAAGAAGGCTAACACTGAATAATTTTAAATAAATTTTAAGTTTCTATTATTAAAAATTAGCTGTATATGTATAAGATGACATTATACCTTTTATTTCACACATCAAAATACAATGCTAAATCAAAGTTTACAACCAGGATTTCATGAATATAAAAATTTCTTCATTGATATGATGGAAAATAAATTAAAATGGCAAATGAAAACACTAAAAAGATCACTGCACTTTTAAAACAGAGGAAAAATGACAGTCCTATGGAAAAAGATATAACATTTAATTCATTAGTCTGTATACAAAATATGAAAAGAATTTAAACATATGAAGTGTTGTTTAACCTGACTTGAAATAAAAATGGAAATGAAAAATTCCTGGATCTATTATTTCTCATCTATCAGCATGGCTTTGATTCATAAATTTAATGATATCTCCTGTAAATGAAGTCAGAAGACACAATTTTAAGCAAGAAGGGAACAAATGCTTAACCTATAGGAGGACGTCTAAAGCACTAGCAATGTTACATATGATGTAATCACTCCTAAAGCATGCGCTGGTCTGCACATCTATGCCAAAGAAAAAATAATAAATGAATAGAAGTAAAAAATCCATAGGCATCACATATCAGAAACAGACCTGTGACTGCATAAATTATAGGCCAAAATAAAGAAATATTCAACTGTATAAAGGGAAAGAGAAGAAACATTTGTTTACAAACTGTTACAGTGTGCTCACAACTTACTCTTAAGAGAGAAAAGACAAGATTTAGAGATAGTTTTTATGATAAAATGTGGGAAGGTAGAGGCAAATTTAAGAATACTAATACAGATAGAAAAAATGGAATGAAACAAGAAAAATAAATAGTCATAAATCAATAATTTACTGACTAAGGTTTCTAGTATATGAGAAAGGGGTTAATAATTTAAAGTAAGAAAAAGTAATTAACAATATTTTCATGTTAGAAATTTAGGTTGAAGTTATCTTTTCCCTCTTCAAATAAGTATACTAAAAATGCTAACTAATAGCAATGAAAATCCTTATTCCTCAAATTTTCTCTAAGAAGAAAATTTTCCTGTCCAGAACTAAGAATTCTTGAATAAATGTCAGATTTGAGGTGAAGATCAGGATGATTGCAAGATGAACATTGAGAGGTTTAATTTTCCGGAAAGCTGGAGTGTTATTCATACCTTCAAGAGAGCCTTGAAGATATATTTCGGGGTATATGACATGCTTGTCACTGGTTTTTAGTTAGAAAATAATAATGGAAAATGCATATTGACTGCAATTGATTTAAAACTATCAAATATGTTTAAGTCTGGATACTAAAAACAAAATAAATAAACCATTATTATTATAGATACCGGTATAGTGACTGGTTGTTCTGAAAATGAGTAAGCAAAAGAAACAAGTATTTAATGTATCTTTCCTCTATAAATTGTATCTTCACATCACTCAACAAATAATGAGAGGAAGTTCAGAGGAAATCACCACAGAAAATGTATAGAATTAGAAAATCAGGATTTTAGAACTACCAATAAAATATTTTAAAAATGGAATTATAGAATTTATTTTAAAAATCATTAGGCAAAAAGTTAGTGGGATATTTCAATATGAATAAATGAAGTGACAGTTCCTGAATCTATAGACCAGAACAAACCTCATTGAAAACTGACTGTCAACATGTGCATGGCACACACCTGGCAGGATTCAAAAGTTCTAGAGGGCTTGCCAGAAAGAAAATTAAAGAATGAACCTGAACAAATGAAGATTATTTATCAGAATGTCCTTTTAAATTATTGGTACAGAAACGAGTTAAATGACACTAAATGTAAGCCACATGTAGAGAATGAAACATTCTTTCAGTGGTCCATTTTTTTCTCCTAAATTTGCTTAAAGGAGTATGTGTACACACTTACACAGAAAATAGTTACATAATAAGGATAATTTAGGAATTGCAACCAGATTGGTTTGGTTCTTGATTCAAACTAACTAGTAAAATATAGTTCTCTGAGAAAACTTTGGCAATGTAAATCATGGTTTGGGTAGGAATTAAGTGATATGAAAAATACATTTGCTAGCGTGTTTCTGCTTGCCTGTTATCACAGCTTCTCAGGAGGCTGAGACAAGAGGATTACAAGTTCACCACCATCCTCAGCAAATTAACAAGACCCTATGTCAAATTTCAAAATAATTATAAACAATAAAAAGGGCTTGGGAAGTAGCTCAGTGGGCTAGTGTGCATAAGGCCTTGAATTTAATTCTTAGTATGACAGAAATAAAACAAATTGATGATTGTATTTATTAAATGCAATTTTGGCAAGAGATGGCTTTTTTGTTTTGCTTCCAGGTATTGACCATGCGCCATACAACTAAGCTACAACCCCAGCCCTTTGGCATGAGGGTTTAGGTAAATGTTCTTTTTGTGAATACTCTCTTTAAAGAAACTATCAATAACAAACCTAGTAAGATAGATTGGTAGAAAAATATAACATCCTACAAATAGGGTTGTGTTTTAAATGACCTAAATTTATAAAATTAAAGTCAGGCACTCGCTGTCCCTGCAGATGCCCTGACTCTTCAGAACCAAGTCCACTCCACAGACATGAGCTTTCCACCTGGCACACAGGGATATCTGAAGAAGGATACATTTGAGACAGGGAAATAGTTAGTGTCCCAAGCAGCTTCTGTAGTTGTTTGTACTGATATTTGGAGCATTGATTGAAGTATTTCATTGCTATATCCTTGAAAGACTTCAAAGGATTGAAGTTTTACAATGACATTGACTTGAAAGTATTCATCAGTTATTTCTTAATGAATGTGTACACAAAAACACTCTACCCATGTGGCTCTGTGCTTCTTTATTGCCCTATGACATGCTCATTTAATGGCATAAATACAACTCTGAAAGATATAGACAGATATATCCATACCAACTCCCTACTTCTTTCTTTCCATCAAAATGAAGGTCAACAGGTGCTATCCATCCTATATATTTTTTTCTTGCCATATTTTGGCACAGAGCTTTAGAAAGTGTGCACCATTTCACCTCCATCAGAGTGGCTTGTGCATAAGAATTGTGAACTTCTACTTCAGAATCAATGTCTTTGCTCATCCCTTGTAGCAAACTCACTTCCCCCCCAAGATATTGAATATACTCACTTCTTATCTCACAAATCTTACTGTGACCTTGTCTGACCTCTGTACTTAACAATGATAGCTTCATGCCAGGCATAGTGGCACACCTCTATAATCACAGCATTTTAGAGGGCTGAAGCAAAAGGATCCAGGACCCAGCCCAGACTGCTCAGCCTAGCAACTGACCCTGTCTCAAAACAAAAAGGGGAGGGGATTGGTTGGGTACGGAGCTCAGTGTGATGGCCCTGGTTAAAATCACCAGGATCACACACACGCACACACACAGACATGGGAAAAAAATGAGAAAATAAAGAAAAAAAGGAAACCAAATCTTTGTAAATAGGAAGAAGTGGTGGGGTTGAAGGGAGAAAAAGGGAATGGAAAAAAATAAGCACCAAGATATATCAGGTAATTCCCTATGATGAATGTGTTCATAATGTATGCCTAAAATGTACCAATAAACTTAATGAATTTTGCAGAAGTAGTGGGGTAGAAAAAAAAGATGAAAATAAAGATAAAAGAGAAGAAAGTAAAGGAGTAAAAAAACCTCTACTTACATCCTTTTAAAAATTACTAGAAAATAATATTGGTATTTTGCACCCTCCTTTAAATATAAACTAATGAACAAAGGTGCATTCTCTCTCCTATTCCCAATATTAAGCCAGTACCTGGCTCCAGGGAAGCTTGTCATAAATATTTGTTCAATGAATGAATGAGTGAATACATAAAAGAGTAATTCTAATTATATATTCTCATTGCATACTCAACTTTTTATCTGTTTCTTATACCAGAAATCAAAGTTCATGAAATACTAATTAAGATTTTAGAATGTGCACTCAAAAATATAGATTTTGAATATGCTACTTAAAGAATGGACTCACTGAAATTTCAGTGAAGCTACTTTTAAGATTTTTTTAGTGTAGAATAATTGAGAATAATTCCATTCACAGCTATTTTCCATGTGTTGTATTTTATTATTTCTATTTTGATGAACTTGACTAGAGAGGAAAATAAGAAGAGCAGATTTATTTTGTTTCATTTTAACTTTATTTTTACATTTTTCATGAGGTATTTATAATTATGTATATTTATTTTAAGTAATCAATTGACATATGAACATTCAGATTGTGTGTATTTATGTGTGTAAAAGTGTGTGTGCATACATGCCTGCATGTGTGTGTGTGTATACCATCTTCTGTGTGGATTATTACTATTTTTTTTTGGTACCGGGGATTGAACTCAGGTCCTTGGACTTGTGAGGCAGCTGGCAGAACCACTGAGCTAAATTCCCGTCCCTTTCTGTGTGCATTCTTTATTTACCTCATTTCTTGTAGGCTAGGATCCATCTGGGTTATAAGAAAGGATGTGTTTATCATTCAAAAATTAGTCATGGTATGTGTGGTACTAGTTACTAATCCAGGAACTACGGATATATGAGTGAACTAAACAATTTATTTTCTACTTTACTAGACATTTTATTCTAGCAATAAGAAACAAACAACATATAACAAACACAGTAAAATATAATTTATTAAATGTTATAATTCTGCTAAGTACTTTAAATACTAATGTGGGGAGTAGGGTAGCTGCTGGGGTTTGAGAGCTGCCTCATAGAAAGTTTTACTAAGAAGAGAGATTAGAGAACAGATTCCAGGTTGTGAAGAGAGGGCATGGTAATATTTAAAAAACAATGTTCAAACAATCTGAATACAGGACACAGTAACCAGCACAAAATAAGTAAAGGGAATATAAATAGGACAGAGATTTAACAAGGATTAGCTCATTTCTGAATTTGAATATTTACCTTTGTTAATATTTCTGATTTAATTCTCAGTAGAGGATTTTTCTAAGCTGATCTGAAAGCCAGGTATTCACATACCCCCAAGATGATAGGAGGAAGAATGTTGTGGAACATAATAGACACTAAGTCAATGTCTCACAACAATGATTCTTACGGTTACATATGCTTTCAAAATTGAGCCAGGTGTGGTGGTGCACGCCTGTAATCCCAGCACTTGGGAGGCTGAGGCAAGAGGATGACCACAATTCTCAGGCCAACCTGGGTTACATAGTGCGTTCAAGGCCAGCTTGAACTACATAGTGAGACTCTGTCTCGAAACAAACAAACATAAATTTTTGTAATTGAAATTGGAGCATATGTCTGTATTCAGAGGTCTGGGGAAAGTAACATTCATACATAAATTATTTCACAGAAAAGTACAAATGCTGCTATAACTTTTATAGGACATTCTCCTGATATCCCTAAAATTTCTCCAGGTTTCACTGTGTTGGAATTGCATCAGATTTCAGTGATTACTTTTAATTGTTTGTTTTATGGCCTCAAGAGATGGAAGCTATAACTAGTCTCTGGGGCTCTTTTCTCCAAGGTCTGAACTGTAGATAATAAGAATGCAGATATCACTCTCCACCAGAAGAGGTCCTGATTTTAACACCAACAGGTTGTGCTAAAATTCTAAATGCTTCTTACTATTAATTTTAAGACAGAAATCAACTTGAGAAGAAGGAAAGTCTAGAGAACTAGGCAGGTCTTGAGAAATAGCTGAGAACAGGAAGGATCAGGAAGTTCACATTTATGTGGATTTTGTATTAAATGGCCGAGAGCTAAGTTCATCAACCATTCCATGAAGAATATGTTCCTGGGAGGGAGATAAAAGATCACTGAGAATTTTTGGATTGTGTCTTACTTCACTGTTGTAGCTTTTGGAGGAGTGGTAGAGATAGAATATACAAATGTTTAAGTAAAATTAGATGAACAATGACTGAAGAGACTGGTGAAAAAGGGACTAACTTCAATTAAGACAACAAAAGAGGAAATAAATGTTTTCACTGGTAGCAAAAATAATAAGCATACTAGAAGACAAAAACAGCTACAGGGAAGAAGATATCAGCTACCATTTTTCCTGAGACGAAATAATGGAAACTTTTATCGGGAATGTAATAATAACATTTAAGAGACAAGATCCAATACATAATATTTAACATTAGTTAAAAACAGTATTTAATGGCTTGGATAAATAAAATGAGATATTAAGAAAAAATAGGTTAATTAGAATATCTGAAAAAAAGGAATCCAATACTTGAATTTAATTTATGCTAAAGAAGAGAATATATGACACTGGACATTTCAAAAACCATTGTAATTTTTTACTAATATAAGTAAAAATGTTCACCACAGTAAAATCAATTGAAGTCCACACAGTTCTAATTGGTTGACTTTATTAATCCTGTCAATGCAAACTCTTATTAAGAATACTCTTTCAAGAAAAAATGATGAGTGGTGAGATAGCCATATGAAAGAAAGGGTCAATTTAAACCTTTAATTTATACCATGCCCAAACATTAAGTCAGTGAAGATATGGGGCCAGAATATAGCTTATTTGTACAGTGCTTGCCTATCATGCACAAGGCCTGGGTTAGATCTCCAGTATTTCAGGAAAATAAATATTTTAAAAGATAGGCTTAAATTTAGGAGAAAAAAATTCAAAAATTATAGATGGACTTTTGTAAAAATATTTTTAAATGCTTACAAATTTATTACAGAAATACAAATACAATTTTACAAAGAAGAGTGATATTTTAACGTATATTATATAAAGCAGATATGATCTAATAGGAATATATGTGACATGGAAAGAGGCAGAAAACCATGACACAAATTTAACATGCATGTACTGAAGAGTTAAAATAAGTTGCAATAGCCCTAAAACAACTGTATTCCAGGATCACCCTCTTTTAGCCAATAAGATTTTACTCAGGGGCAAAATTCACCTTATATGGGTTGGCCAGAGCTTCTCTTTTCTTTAGTAAAATGTGAAAGGGAGTGTTTGAATGGAGAACCAGAATGTCTCCTGGGGCTTCTCATGAGGTCTCTGGAACATTCTGTTCACCATTGAGAATATAAACAATAATTTTTTGAAATTACTTTTTTTTTAACATGAACTCCTTGAAAAATCATGGTATGCACTCAAAGATACATGGAGACATATTCAATCCTTGGCCTAGGTTGACATTTCAAGGCTAGAAGAGTACTCTAGAACATCTTATTGGTGTGGTCCCACATGGCACCTGCTGGCTTTGGACATGGGTTTTGGAAAACAACATCCTAACACTGCTCTGAGTCCATGCCCTTCTCCGTACTGACGGTGAGCAGTGAAACCAGCACATTGCCTCTTCCTACAGATTGTTTGGACTTTGACAACAGTGAAACTGATTTAGACCTCCATCCTCTCCATTCTCTCATTTGTACACCAGGTATGGAAGCAAAAGAGCATCTTGACTGGCTGTCAGATGTACAAATACTTACATAAGGTCTATATAGATTCTAACATATGGTAAATGTCCAAGTGTGACCTGCTATTAGAGATATCTGACTACTCGAACCACTGACCTTCTGGAATTTGAAGGAGTTCTGTCATGGTGTGGTTTTCTGCCTCTTTCCATCTCACACATATTCCTATTCCATTACATCTGCTTTAAACAATGTATGTTAAAATATCATACTTCTTTTTAAAATTGTATTTGTATTTCTGTAATGTTTGTAAGCAATTTAAAAATATTGTTACAAAATCCCATCTACAGTTTTTTGAAGTTCTTCTCATAAATTTACATCTATTTTTTAAATTTATATTTTTAGTAAAAGAAAGTCTTTGAGAAATATTCAGGCTATTTCAAAATAGCAATATGAGGTATGACTCATGTATTCTATACTTGGGTGTTGAGTTCCACTAATGAACATAAATGTAGTCTAGAAGGAGGTATGTTTGGTTTTAGAAGATTGATTCCCAAATTAGAGGATTTTTATTTTCTTTAATTGGCTACATAATAACTGTAAGGGCATTGTATGGCCACAGTATGATGTTTTAATACATATGCATATTGTGTAATAACCAAATTGAGTAATTTCTGTATTCTTCACCTCAAGTGCTTCTCATTTTTTGTCATGAGAACATCAAAAATTATCTCTTCTCTCTCTTTTAAAAATGTGTAAAGAGTATTATTAACTGTGTTCACCCTACTGTAGAGTAGACAGCCAAAAAAAAGAGAAAATATTTCAAAGGGATTATTTTTGAGTTTTCCATGAGATAAGATTTCAGTTCAACTTTTATTTATGTTTTTGATATGCCATCCAGAGTAATTTTTATTTCCTATTTCCCAAGAGCTTAATTTAGTGTATAAATACTGTACTGTATGGAATTCACATCTTAGGATTCATGGAAGAAATATATTTTTCAGGATTGTCCAACAAAACTTTATACTGGCTATTTGAAAATGGAATTGAAAATATATTCTTTATCTAAAGCAAAATCATATTGCAGGTATGTCTAACTCATTTGTCTTCTAGCAAACTTTAATAGGAATCCTTACCTTGTGCAGTTACTCTTAAAAATGTTTTTGTCTTTTATTTGGAAGAGAGTTGGTGAGAAATCAGTTGAAAATTACAGACAAATCTCTAATGTAGATGAAAATTACAGACAAAACAAAGGGTGGTAGTCTCTGTCTCTTTGACTCTCTTCCCTTTGCCCCATCAATTTCCTTCATGAAGTCTATAACTTATGATGAAAATCCAGCTGGCATTAGTGATTGCTTCCTAATTTTAAGGGTTGAATTTTGAGGCTGCAAGCTTTTCCAGCATGTGAACTTCCTCTGCTTAAAAAGAAGAATCGCTTACATTTGCTTTGGATTTACTATAGACACGTTTCTTATATTTTAAAAAGAATTTTCATCTTCTACCCAGTAAAACATTGTACTTTATTTTTGTTGTTGTTGGTTTGTTTGTTTGTTTTTAGGCCTATAATGAAAAAAATCATGGTGTCAGGAGAAAAATTTCTTTCCTTTTCTTTAAATTGTTCCAGATATGGAGAAAATACCCAGCTGTTTTTCTGGTTCACTGGATCTTCACACAATCTTTATTTCTAAGTATTAATCAAGTCATGTGTCTTCTCTTCCTGCAATAGAAAAAGAGGCCAAGAATTAAAGTACAATTTTTGTTTTGTTCTGTTCTGACACAGGGCCTCACCATGTAGTACAGACCACTTTTGAACTTTTGAACTCCCTCTGTAGGCAAAGTTGGCCTCAAACTCATAATGCTCCCACTTCAGCCCCCATATGCTGGGATTAGAGGTGTGTGCTCTGGTGTTGGGCAGATCCCTAATTTCTATTAGATGTCTTCCTTAAGACAAAGGCCCAGATGGTAGTCTCTATTTATATACAGTACAGAATTTGTCAATTGTTTTTGCTGACATGAAGGGTGCTGGAAATGGTGGAGGGGAAATGTACCATGGTGACAGAGTTTATTGTCCTCGGGTTAGCACATCTCTGACAGATCTTAGAAAGTTATGACTTAGTGCTTTAATAAAAATATGGATGAAGTGTCTTTGGGTCAGGACTGCAGCCAAATTAAGTTGATGTCAATCTATCTATCTGTCTATCTACCATCTATCTATCTATCTGCACATATCTACATTCACAGTCTCATCTGTGTGATCCTGTGTCCTATTGGTGTCCTCTTTACAATACAATCACTTTGAAAACATCATCTGAATGTCTAGGACAATTTTCTACCATAAGTAGGATGAACCATAGCTTAACAATTCTTCAACTTTTAACTGAAATGGCTTATTGTTAAAATCACAAACAATACTAGAACTCTGAACCTAGGTATTAATGTTTATACAATACACTCTGAGTCACCCTGCTATATTACTAATAATAAAATCTTTAAATAAAAATAATTTATATTGTTATGGCATTAAATCTTTTAGTACCTGTTGCTTAATTCGTTTTACCAACTTCATACAAATGTTCCTATTTCTCCATCATTATGTCTTTATAATGACCATTTAAATGAATTAAATAAATCTGTTGAGTTGATGAATAAAAATGATTATGGATGTCAACGTAGGTTTCAAATCTTCTTTTCCTATTATGAACAATTCCAAACTTATGCAGTCTTCATGAGCCATTAAATTTAAAGAAATTTTTCATGATCCCCCACAATAGAATTGTAGAGAATTGTCTGCTGCCAATTTATGTTATGAATAAATGGAACATCAACAACAGCAGTATTGTAAGTATTATATGTAACCACAGGAGCTGCCACACCTTTGGACATAACAAATTAAAATTTATATTGACTAGAAATTAAGTTTTATGCACCATCAAAGGAATCATTATCTCTGTGTCAAAGCCCAGCATGTCCCCTAATTCAATAGCTATCTCAATTGCACCATCGTGGTGAATGAATGGGAATAATTTCAGGTTACTGGTTATGCTGAAGTTAATTTTCTTCAGTGGTATCCATGGACATACATATTTGATTTGTTCTGACAATTATTTAGCATTTTTAAATGTGACAAATTTGCTTCTGTTACACTCCAGTAGATGAAAAGTATATATATAGATCTTTCTTTAATTCATTTCAGTAAATAGTTAGATATCTCCTCTGAATCAGTAAGGATGGTTACATTCTGTTAGTAAAAGGCACTCTCTCCTAACTTTTATTCTGAGAAAGTAGAGATATACAGTATAAGTTTAAGTGCTCTGATCAATGAATTAAAAAATTTTGGTGACATAATCATGACAACAATTTGAGGTAAATCCACAAAGGATGGACACTTTCAATAAACACTGATATAAAGCTTTGTGTTTGGCATTCTCTTGTATGAAAATTAAGCACATCATAATAAATTCCATGAGTTATATACAGAGTATGATTTCTGTTTGCTTTTTGCTTTATTTATTCATGTACTTTTGAAAATATCTAATTTTGAATATGCACCTAATTGTTAGAAGTTTCATTTAAAGTTTAAAATATTTCAAGAATTAAATTTCAAAACAATTAATTTCATTAAATATGATAGGTAATTAACTTATGTTCAATATGGTTTAACTTGAAATTCATGAAGCTTCAGATTTCATATCTTTTGTCAGTGGAGATTTAAATTGTATTCTCTGGGATCATGCATCACAGGAGTATATTATTTTGCAACCAAAACTTATATGGAATTGACTTATTTCTTATCATATAAAGCTTCTTATGTTTTTTTTATCTACATGAGTAATAATTATAATAATTATCCTATTTCTATGCATTATTTATGTTACACATTTATGTGAAATATTCAAGAGAATTTATTGTTACTGAAAATTCACCCTTTACTTATATCTATTAAGACAAATTTTATTTTTTATTTATTATATTAAGCAAAATTATCTATGGCTGAACACTTTTATTACTAGAATAGCACAGGATTTAATAGTCTTGTTTGATCATTTGAAGAAAATCTAGAAAAACAGTTGTATTTTTTTGTAATATGAATGTTTTAAAATATTTTTACCATCAGTCACATAATATGCAAAACTCTCATGAGTCCTAGTCCTCAATGATTATTTTAATAGCTGTCTATATTTTTATTATATTATATTGTATTGTATTTTAATTTTTGGTGAAAGCACAGTCAGCAATCACTGTATTTTAAATGGCATTGTTTACAATTATTATAGAAATTGACTTTCAACTTTTGATAATGTTATGAAATCATATAAAATGATTAAAGTAAAACGTTTCAATCTTGTTTGCTTAAATTTTTTTAACCAACATTATCAGACTTCTGGCTTCAATTTAAAAAGTAGCAAACCATAAAGAGTTTTGTGCCAATATTATGAGAAAAATAAGAGTTTGTTTCCTACAATTAGATTTTTAAAAAATCTTGTAGAATTCACCAGTCAGATAAGGTTGCTGTGAAGCCAACCACAGGAAGAACATTTCCTGGAAGAGCATTTCCTGGCTGAGGGCTGGGGAAAGATTTGTAGAGAGGAGCTTTCTAAGATACATGTGACAGGTGAAATAAAGTAAAGCTTAGAGTGAGGTATTCAAAAATCTTGGGCCACCCAGCCCTACCTTAAACAGAAGTTAATATTGAAGGAAATTGTAACTTGTGGATTGATGTTTCAGTAAATCTTTCTGTACAAGATCCCATTCTCAACACCAGAAGATGCAGAGATATTGAAGAAAGAGGCAGACAATTTCATGAACGCACACAGGTCAATTACTAGAGACTCATGGAGAAAATCATGTTGGGTTGCATCAAAATGGAAGAATCTTTTCACTTCAAGGCAATATATATATATGTGTGTGTGTGTGTGTGTGTGTTTGTGTGTATTAAGCTACACAGAGGTGGCTCTTGGCCAACTGGATTGTGTTCATGTTTCTCAAAAAACCAAAGCAAACCAAACCAAACCAAACAAAACAAAACAGATATTATTAAGAATCCATCAGTGCAGGCACCATGACATGCTAGCTACTTCAAGCTTTGCTCATTCTATAGGGTTTGAAATACGTGCCCGGGTCAGCTGGTTGTGACCCAGTTAGCTGTAGGTGTGTCAAACTGAACTCCTACATTCCATCTCAACTGGTTCCTGACATTTTTCCACATCCCCTCTTTCACAGGATACCCTGAACCTTCGTGTGGTTTAACACATGTTGGTGGCAGGCTGCAAGACTGTCTGTGGTCTGATAGCAGACTTCACAGCTGTATAAGAGAAGCACGCATAGATAGAGGAGAAAACTCAACAAATGAAAATAATAATCATCATTTATTCAATCAATTTTTTCTATTGAGTGCTCAATGATCCAAACTATGTCTTCCGAAGGTGATGTAGGGTCAGAGAGCACGTTGTTTTGGGTCTTTATTTTTGACACTGGTGTTCAGCATTTGCTCTTGGTCATAGCATCGAGTTGGGATGCTGTCCTAATATCAAGAACCATATACATTTTAATACCATTTTAAAAATTTGAAATCGGGAAAAACTGCAGAGTGATATAGCTATGAAAACAAGAGGAGATTTTTGCAGCCAATCTGCACCATCCAGCAGAACAATATTAGTGACATGATCATATCATTAGACAATTTGGAGGTGGCAGCTATTGATCAACCATATGGGATCCATTAATGGTTCCTAAAACTAGCAGTGAAATTGGGTACCAGTCAAGAGGACAACTGTAGTTTCTCAAGAACTGTGTTTAGACCATTCAGGATTTAAGCCATTATCATGGTTTTGTAGTCCAACAGGACTGATTTAACTTGGGGTGAAGCTCATAGGAACAGCAATTGCTTAGTATGGATGAGCATGGGTTCAATCTCCAGCACACAAAAATTTCCATAAAATATTAAAATAAAATCTGAATTTAAAATTCCAAAAATAACTTAATTTGGGAGACCATTTAAAAATATAATCATTGCCAGGAATGGTGATACATGCATATAATTCCAGGAGTGTATAAGGCTGAGGGAAGAGGATCACAATTTTGAGCCCAGTCTGGGCAACATAGCAGTTCAATGAGACCCTGTCTCAAATAAAAAGTAAAAAAGGAGCTGGGGATTTAGCTCAGTCCAAAGACGTGGGTTAAGTCTCTAATACTGAAAAAACTTACAATGTGTGTAAATAAATTTAATGACAAAAACAAGGCTTGAACATGACACAGAAAATTACAAATCATTTTAAGAGAAATTTAAAAGACCTCAATAAATGGAGAGATAGGAAAACTTATTATTGTATAAATAGCAAATTTCTCTAAATTGATTTACTGAACCATGTCACGCTTATGCAAATCATCTATTGATTTAAATTTTGATTGTCTATCAAAAGCTAAAAAAATTATTTGGAAGAAAACGAGAAACAGATTTTATAATTTCTAAGTCATGCAAAAGGTAACCCAGATAAGCAAGTCCAGAGTAACCAAAACCTTATTGGAAAACAAAATAGAGAGGAAATGCCAAAGTTAAAAAACTTAAAAACCTGGACCTCGAAATTTCCTATGACACTAGATAATTAAAATAATTTGTTAGCAGTGTCAGGTAGACCTATACCAGTAAAATCAAATTGATGGTCCACAAGTGAACACATTTATGGTTAATTTGGTTTTGAGAAAACTGCCAAGAAAATGCAATCAGGAAAGATAGGTTTTTTTTAACAAATGGTGATAATGAATTGCCTACTCATATGAGAAGGATGAATTTAGGCCTGGGGATGTAGCTTATTGGAAAAGTACTTGCCTAGCACTTGCAAGGCTCTAGTTTCAATGCCTAGTACAAAAAATCAACAAATGAATAATGAATTTAGACCATGATGGCAAACACCAATATTAACTTGAAATAATCACAGATTTAAAAATTAAACAGTAAAAAGGATCAGAAAGTTTTTACACATATATATGTTGTATGTACACATAGATATACATCTCCCTATCTAATAAGATGGGTTTTATATAAAGTATATATAAGGAATACAACTCAATAACAGAAAAAGGTAGGACCTCAATAGGAAAAATATTTAATATATATTTCAATAATGAAAATATTATTTAGGCAGAAAATAACATCATGAATTTAAGCCACCTGAATAGAATGATTTAAAAAATTACAAATTACCATAAATAATATGCTAAGTAAGTTAGTCTTCTGTTTTATCCTGGAAGCTTTATTCATGAAGACAAAGCATCATGTTGCTGGTTGATGTAAGCATCCCTTTTATAAAATGTGAAAACTATGTTTGAATGGAGGAGCAGCATATCTCCTCAGTTTTATGTGGCAGATAAACTTTAGAAATATGCTGCCTAGCAGTTGAAAATATAGTGATTTATTTACATGAAACTAATTCTTGACCAAGTACACCTAGAGAATCCCTGTATACACCCAGTAACACAAACGAAATGGGCATGGATCAGGGAAAGCAGAACTGAACGCTCATTCTGGTTTTGTTATTTTCCCTGCACACTCATGTAGATGAAAGCCAGAGAACAAGATGGTATTTCATTCCTGAAACTCATTTGGACTTTGTCTAGATAAGAACTGTCTATGTTTCTATTGTGTCCATTGGAAGACAGGCATAAAAACAAAATTGCTCCTTTATTGATTACTGGGAGATGAAATGAATTAATACTTGTACATGGGTTAAAATAATTTGTAACACATAAGTGCCTGGTAGTGTGAAATTAAACATAATTGTTTTAATATATTCATTGCTTTTATGGTGTTTGAAGGAAGTCTGATGAGGCTTAAGATATTCTGTCCTCCTGAAAGTTAACAGGTTTATGTAATAGTGTGTGAAAGGAAAAGCTCATGAGAAATATTCATGTGAGAAACCCAAAATATACATAAATTAAAGAGAAAAATGAAAGGTAATAGGAAGGGGCGAGACAGATCTCTTAGAAAAGGGAAGGGATCCAGAGATAAAGGGAGGAGGGAGCAGAAAGGAAAGGGATGTAAAAAGAATTAAGATGTTAAGTGCATGCATCAAGTCCCCATGATGAATATAGCCATATGTACTGCAAACGTGTACTAATAAAATTGAAGAGGAAATATCCATGTTATTCCAGAATGGAAGTGTGAGAGGTAGTTCATATATTTAAAACCAGGATATAGAATTCTGAAAGTATCATGATGTGTGGAAAGAAGTAAGTTCGGTTTTACACAAAACAAGCATTTCAGGTACTTCCTGAATGACTATGAAATTACTGGAATATTCCAGAGAAATGGATTATATTTAATGTCTTATCTCATGAGCATTTTTGTGAAACTTTTTTTCATTATGCCATAGAGATTAAAAATTGCTTCACTTAAGGGACACAATTCCCAGGAGTTTAAATTGTAGTACAAACTTTCTAGAGTGCATGGAAGATCCAACATCAACATTCTCAGTATCAGGGAAGAATGTCTGTACCTCAGGTTTGTTAGCGAAAACTACACTTTACTTATGTGAAAACAGAAATTAATATAATTATTAGCAAAATTTGTTTTAAAGATAATGTCTAAGTCATCTCTCTGAAGTCACAACATGTGTAGGAGAACTGTTTTCCTGTGGATTTATTCCATCCAATGTGTTTACCTTTTCATTTTAAGTAGTGGATGGGAACAATTTCTTCTGTGAGACTTGATTTGTATGAACAAATGCAAATAAACAAACAGTAGATTTGGTTCTCTTGTCTCTATCTTCCTCCCTATGTCCTTTTGGCTCACCTGTTTTCCTCATAGAATCTAGAATTTCATATTACAGTGGAACTCTTTGTCTCTGTCATTTAATTTTAATAAATTTATTAATGTGCCTGAAATCTGCTTATTATGAAATCAGAACATATAAATTTTGTCTACTCAGCAAAAGAGATGAATTTCTTTGTATTCACTTCATATTTGTAATAGACTATTTTCCTATTTCAGCATAAGATGGGGAACATGATGTTCCAACTGATTTTCATTTTTTCTCCCTAGACTAAATAATTCACTTTTTATTTACTTGTTACTCATTTTGATCATGTGGATTAAGAAAACCATGAATCTGAAGTCCTGATCCTGATATCGGAAAGATTTTCTCAATTCTTTAACATTTCATAAACATCCAGAGAGAATCAGGCTGTTTCCAATCCATATTCTCTTCACTCAGTTTTCATCGCAGTAGTGGGTGAGGCCATGGTTTGTTCCCTTGCTATGGTCTGTGAAGGCGGCAGAGAGTGCAAATCCTCCAGCCCACACACATTTTCCTTAAGCCCTGGATGGCACTTCCCATTTACCAGAAGGAACCATTCACCCATTTGCCCCAAACAACTTTTCAAACGATCTTGGGAAACTTTCACTTATTTCTTTAAAATAAATTTTTTTCTATTTACTTATTTTTTTGAGAACTAGGGATTGAACACAGAGCCTTACACATGGTAGGTAAGTGGGCTACATTTAAAGTTCCTTCTTATACCATTTTAAAGCATAACAAGTCTTTTATTTCAAGATGTAACCACATTAAAGTGACAATATGGCATATCTAAGATTAACTGTTTTTATATATCTATACATTCATATTCATTTATACCTACATATATAAGCCGATATGCTTTCAGGTGTTTTTAACCAATCATCTCCTGAACATAATTTCAAAGAGAATGGTATATTTTTGACCCTAGATATTATGGACTACAGTTTAACCTTTTCCTTATTTTTTTAACACTTTCTGTTGTTGGTGGTGGTGTTGTTTTGTTTATTGGTACTGGGGATTGAACTTCTCATCTTGCGCTTGCAAGGCAGGCAGCAGAACCACTGAGATAAATACTCGGCCCTATTTTTTAACACTTTTAAGATAAACTATTAAGATTTTTCTGTTACTAATATCAAAAGTAATGATTTTATGTAACTTCTAATTATTTCACATTTTCAATATATTTAAGCACTTGTTACAGATCACTAAGAAAAAAATTTCTTGTAAACAAAGGAGTGATTAACCATTGGTTATTGTGTGGAGTAAGACTTCAGATACATGATACCTAGTTGTTTTCTAGAAACAATTATATATAAAATTTATCTTTCAGTGTCAGCACTAACATTGATGACTATTTAAATTAAATAACTGTTTATTTTATAAGTAAAATTATCCTGATTTCACTGTACTCTTTCATTTCACATTCTTTCCACATAACTCTAAACTTAAAAGTCTGTCTTGAACTTTTAAAGTTTTTCCCAAATACATGTTCAACTTCCCAAGACTGGAATTGCTGACCTCAGTTGGGGCAAATTAAAGATAATGATACACTATACTAATAAACAGTCCATATTACATAGGATCATAGTGTTGTTCATTGCATTTAGACACAACTTAGTAAGTATGATAGAGAATGCAGATTAATTTATAGTTAGCTTTAAAATGAATCATTATTATAAAGCCCATGGACCACCCTAACTTAATGCCTGTGTGAACTTACAGTGATACAAAGACTTGGTAGTATAAGGTTACTATTTATAAATGAACTAATTCAGGTCAGTGGCGTCTTCAGAGTTATGTGACATTTTAAATTACTTGACAGCTGTTTAGCCATGGTATAACTATTCTGATATCAATAATATATTTTTATATTTCTCTGAAAGGTCTGTTTTCCAGAAAATTAAAACATATAATACTTTTCCCTGACCTCATTCAAGATGGCAATGGTGGAGGAAAATTGCACCAAGGTAACAGAATTCATTCTCCTCAGGTTATCAGATGTCCCTGAGTTGAGAATCTTCCTCTTCCTGCTGTTCCTTCTCATCTATGGAGTCACTGTCTTGGCTAACTTGGGCATGATGGCACTGATTCAGGTCAGCCCTCAACTCCACAACCCCATGTACTTCTTCCTCAGCCATCTGTCCTTTGTAGATTTTTGCTATTCAACAGCAATTGTGCCAAAGATGCTGGCTAATATGTTAAATGAGGACAAAACCATCTCCTTCCTGGGGTGTATGGTGCATTCCTACTTCTTCTGCACATGTGTGGTCACTGAGGTTTTCCTACTGGCAGTTATGCCCTATGACTGTTTCCTGGCAATCTGTAACCCACTACTCTATATGCTCACCATGTCCCAAAAGATTAGTATGGAGCTGATTTCTGTCTGATACCTCTGCATCTGTGTGTGCTCTGATTCACTTGTGTTTAACTCTTATTATCCCATCCTATGAGTCCAACGTGGTTGACCATTTATTCTGTGATCTACCACCTGTCTTTTCTCTTGCCTGCTCTGACATATTTATTAATGAACTCATAGCATTTATTGTGCACACTGTTAATGAGATGCTTACCAACAACATCATCTTCTTCTCCTACTTGTTCATTCTCATCACGATCCTAAGGATGCACTCGGCTGAGGGAAATTGCAAAGCTTTTTCCACCTGCGCCTCCCACCTCACGGCCATCACTGTCTTCCACAGAACAATTCTGTTCCTCTATTGTTGACCCAGTCTGGGCAACAGTCAGGATGCTGACAACGTGGCATCCATGTTCTACATGGTTGTGATTCCCATGCTGAACCCTCTGATCTACAGCCTGAGGAACAAAGATGTCAAAGAAGTTCTCAGGAAGGTGCTGAAATCCAACTTAACTTTCAAGGATCCATTTCCTTAGGTTGTCTCAGGGTGGGAAATAGAATCTTTTAAGGCATTCTTGCTAAGATGAGTGTGCATAGAATGCCATGGAGATATTTTAGGACCCAGGGGTTTATGCTTTCTTTTCATTATCTTTAATGCATATAACCATTTAATTGCTTCATTTTAGAGAAAATAAATATACATTTTCTCATAGTTGTGCTTTTTCTTGAATATATAAAATGAGTTTCTTATGTGCATTTCCAAATATCATTTCAGTCATTTTCCATTATTTTCTTCTTTATTAGCTTTTGTATTGCAAGTTTATAATTTGGGAACTTTTATAAACTATCATATCTGCAAAATAGAGGTAATATTGTCTGTATTTCTGATAAAATATTCCTGAGAATTAGAAAACGTATCTTAAATTCTTAGCATTGATGTGACACATTAGAACTGATTAATACATTTATTATTATTACCTATATCCTTTGCTTTGTATTTTACCTTCATTCCTGAATAAGCAATTCATTATTAGTTTTGATACCCTACATTTTAAACTTTTCTCTGTGTTGATATTTCTTTTCTTTGTTTCTTCTGGAAATTATTGTATGCATTCACTACATTTTTTCAATGTATTGTGTATTCTAAACAGAGTATATTGATTTCCTATGGTTTGTGAAACTGCTTAGCATCAATGTTGTGACTAAGAACTATGATTTTTATTCTTTCATGGTTTTGGAGGACAAAAGGCTGAAATTGGTGTCACTGAGTGAATCAAGATGTGGATCCCCCTCTGGGGGTTCTCTGGGAATATCCAATCCCTCTTCCAGCTTTGGCTGCTGCAGATTTCCATGGCTTGTAGTAATATTACCTCACAGTGCAAGATGTTCCAACTTTATGACCTCTTCTGGCATGTGCTTCTTTGTGCACATATACCTGTGCGTGTATGAAATGACCTTCTGCTTCCCTCTTACAGCACTCTTCTGATGATATCTGGAGCCTCACTTTCAAATAGGAAGACATTCTTCCTATGTCATACTCCTTAGCTTAATCATGTCTGCTAACTATCTTTTTATAAATAAGATTTTTTACAAGTTTCATAAGAATATCTGAAAGTTGAAAACTTAACACACCCATCTTTTGAAAAAAATTATTTTGTCATTGAGTGTTTGCCATATGTGAAGTTTACATTCATCTTAGGGAGTGAGTTCAAGTACATAACACATCTTGATTCTTTTTAGTCCCCTTGCCCTCCCTACTCACCCCGCTACCTCTGTCTCTAGATAAGCTTTCCTCATTTTCACTTTTCTTCTTAATATTATTATTTTGGCACATAGTTATGACAATGTTTACATTCATCGTGAGTATTTGTTACCTCTACATGACACATCTTAAGTTTCTTTTATGCCCTTCCCCTCCCGCCTTCCCCCTGGCCTCAGTCTTTTGGACCCCTTCCCATTTGCAACAGATCTATCTCCCTGTTTGTCACAATTCAACTTTGCTCATTTTCTATACCAACACGTCATTTGTTTTCTCATTGTTTCAAAATTTCTTTTATTATTTGTTATAGCCTTGACTTTTATAAATCAATTAATAAACTCATCATAGATGCTTGTCACTTTAGTGCATTGGGAAGAGCTTTAGACATGAGATTAAGGATTGTGTGTCCAAGTCCTGACTCAGAAGAATGAACATGAGCAGGATGTTCGATTTCAGCCCAGTTCTCTCAAATAGGAACTGCAGATATGCAGCCGGACTGAGACTCTCACTGTGGAACTTAAAAACTGTAATGATATTAATAAAAACTGAGGAGGCACAGTCCATAAAATGCAACATTGGAGACTGAGTCATTTGTTCTGTATTTTTATTTATATTTTATTTTGATTTTTATTTTTGGTACCAGGGATTGAACTCAGTACCTTGTGCTTGCAAGGCACCCAGCAGAGCCACTGAGCTAAATCCCTGGCCCTGTTCTATATTTTTTAAAAATTGCAGTATCATTGCTTAACATAAACATAAGTAACCTCTGTCTCTTCTTTTTATTTTATTTTATTCAGGCAAAATTAACAATTAGAACTCATGGTTATGTAATGTACATACACAATGTGAATTAGTCACCATACATAGAATAATCCATACACCCCTTACCTCACAGTGTTACCATTTCCTTTGTCTTTTCTTTTTTGTGGTGAAAAAATTTAACCTTAGCAAAATTCACACATACAAAAGAATATTATTAACTAGAGTCACAGTACTTTACATGAATAATTACTGACTGAGAAAGTAGAGCTAGGTTCTTTGATGCAAATATAGTATTGAATCTATTTTCAAATGTTTCAAATCAAATGAGATTTCAATTATCACTCGTGAGACTTTTTCTGCATGAGATGAATGGAATAGCAAAATCTTTCACCTTTGCTACTGTAATCAGAGCTGTGTTCTCAGCCTCAGAACTAATGACCCTCCCTGTGTTTCAGAATCCTTTCCAGATACCCTGAATCCCACCTTCTATCCAGTTACTAATTTGATCTCTTTCCAAGAATTCAATGGTCCTTTCAAACACACTGGATTTTGCAGTCAGAGATGCTCAGTCACTCCCATTTCAGTGTTGATATTTATTGGTCTCCATATCCTACTAAGATAACAGTCATACTTTCATGTGCAGAGACTGTTGGACATTGTTAGCAAAAAGGAAGCCTGCTTTAAATTTAGATTCAGAAAAATTTAATATAAGATTTTTCCCTGTGTAATTTCACAGTTAATTTCCCAAGTTACCTAAGAAGGTGACTGGGGCACATTGATTGCTTGTCCATGTCTGAAAAGCCACCACATACATTTCTTTTACCGTTTTTGTAACTAAGTATATTTTGTTCCATCCCTTATGAATATAGAGTTTGAGGCGAATTTCTCATACTACCACTCATATCAGCTTAGATTTCCTGGAGCATGGCAACCTCAGTGTGTCAGCATCTTGGTCCCAGTGGTATTTGGTCCTGTCCCTGATCAGTCACAAAAGAAACACAACGATTTGATTTTGCTAAACATAAGTGTGCTACCTCCCTGGCTGGGGGAGTCTGTGGGAACAAATGGGGAGAGACGAACTTCTTCCTGCTGCTGCTAACTCTCTGGGATGACAGAGTTTAAAACTACCCAAAGTTCTCTTTTCCAAGAACAGAGAGCTTTCCTGATATTTAAGTCAGAAGACCTTATACAGATGGGGAGGTTAATCTAGGGATGGAGGGAGGGGAGACACGGGAAGGGCAGGGGAAGTAAAAAGGGCTTATGAGGCTGTAGAACAGTGGACCAACTTCCCATGGTGATGCATTCACTATGTATCACAAACACATGCACATGATCTTTGAAAATATCCATAAATTCCACTTATGCTTGAGATAATATAAAACACTGTATTCTGCTATATTCATCCAAAAGAAATCTAATAGATATGCTTATAAATATCCTCTTCATGAATTAAAAATTTTGAGGCTCTTAGAAGTGAATTTTAAGACACTTCTAGCCACATATATATATATATATATATATACATACATACATACTCAGTCATACTTAACTTTATTAAGCCACACATTGTTTCTAAATCTCATTGTCAAGCATCCAATCATACCATGACTGTTTAAAACTTCATGTAATTCCTTATGCTGTTTTCCATCCTTCTATCATTCACCGTTCTGTAACTGATAAAATTATTATTGCTTAGTTCAATTTATTCACTTCTTTGTTTTGTACCTAGACAAGTGTCATGAACAAAATATCCCAGAGTAAATACATCTGTTAGATGAAGATTTTCTCATAAAACTTGACCTTGGGTGGGTGTAATTTAAAATAGGCAAATATATCACAGTACATATCATACTTATTAAATTCATTCATAACAAGTTTCACTAAACATGTTGACTCCCAAGATCTGGTTATTATAACTCATTAAATACATTTTTCTTATTTCCAGTTTATTCCTCTATCATTTTGCATAGAATATTCTGATAGCTGTTTGACAAATTTATTTGAGTTCATTAAAACATGTGAGAAATCAAATATCACTCCCCAAATTTCTATATGATCTATGACTTGGAAAGGCGAAATATGTTTTTTGCATTATTCCTACAATATAGGCAAACATATTACATCATTTAATTTGGTGTTTAATGAATTCCTTGGTGGGACTGTTTGATTGCTCACATATATTTTTCTCATGGGAGATTTAGAAATCAGAGCTTGGTGCCTGGGATCTTCTGTGAGATCAAAAAGGACACAAACACTGCAGACTGAGGTATTCAAGGTGCTGCTTCTCCAAGGAAAACAGGGCCCTCCTTCCATAAGGAGGCACAGATCTCTGCTGTGAACACGGAAGGCTCACCCCACTTGGATTGTGAAAAATGTTAAAATGGATTATTTTATTTTGTTGTTCTTAAGTGTCAAATTAATTGTTCTGGCAGAAAATGACCTGAGGGTTGCAGCAGTGTAGTGAGAAAGTGAGTGAAAGCTATGAATCTGGTAAAGACTGGCATCACAATCCTCGGCTAGGAGAGCTAGGTGGGATTACAATTGGTCATCTTCTTTATAGCCACTTGTTGTACGAAGATAGCGGATGTCTCCATAGCAAACATGCCTAGATTCCTGCAGGTTTTATATCTTCTAGGTGTTTGCAATAAAGAAGACAGCCATGATGAACCAGTGTTTGTGTATATGTTATTCCTAAAATGAGCTTCAGCATTTTTAGGTGCTTAAAAGATATCTAAGTGTAAGCATAGTTCTCATGAATGTTCATAATTTTTAAAAATTGAACAGCTTTAGATATAAAGATTGACTTTATTTTTTTGATTAGGCAAGGAAAAGATTTTAAGCATTCTTTATAATTAAAGGTAAATACTTTCTGTACATACAATCACATTAGATTTTTTAAAATTATCATGGTTCTTCAGAAGTATAAATTTATAAACATGAAAGTTCAAATTTCCATATTGCAGCACAAATACCCAGATTTTAAGTGGTTCCTCTATCACTGTCAAAATAGTTTAGAATTATTTTAAAAGTTAGGAGAAGGGGGTTGGGGATTTAGCTCAGTGGTTCCCCCATCTGCCTTGCAAGTGCAAGGTCCTGAGTTCAATCCCCTATACCAAAACAAACAAACAAACAAAAAAACACCCAAAGGTTAGGAGGTCAGCATCTAACTTTTCAAGATTTAGGTTGAATGCCTGTGTAAGAATTTCTCATATAAGCATATAGTGATTAGATCCAAAATAATGTATTACAGAACCAATCCAGCAAAATGGAAGACTTCTAATGGAAGCATTACCTTTTATTTTGGGATGTCAACACTTCTAATGTGGGAATCAGGGTCTCTTCTTTGTACCTTGAAGGCCACAGACAGCTCCAGTGGTTTGGGTATGGAAATTACACTGAAGGGATAGCTGGGTCAAGGATAAGGCACTAAAAAAGCTAATTAGTGCTTGATGGTACTTTTAGTACTTTGTCAGGCACAGAATTAATAGTTTGGTTTCCATCAGTCAGACTACAGATGCCTATTCCCTTTCCATTCAAGTGTCTACTGCCTTCAGGGTAGGAAGATAGTGATTGGGTGGGAAGAAAAAGGACATTTCTCCATTTTTGTACTGGTGATAAACAAATAGCCTTTTAGAGATGTTTACTACCAGTGGTGGGGAAATATGTCCAGGTTCAGAGGTTCTCTCCTAAAACATTTGATCTGTACATTCTTTTGCTTCTTTTTGAAAAGGAATACTAATCAGTTTGGGACATAAATGTTACATAAGGGAAAAATAACTTGGCTAGTATGTGAGTTTCATTAAGTAGAGGCTCCTTAGTTAAAAGAGCAGATCTGTGTGGGTAGAGATGAAGAGAAAAAGGCAAAGTGTAACAGAAAGAACCTGAATGGTTATTATTTTTCACTCAGAATTCTCCCAGAAGTCTTCAATAAGAGAGCTTCCAGAGACGATGCTGATATATCCTTACTAGCAGCATTCAAGAAAGCAGTGGTGTGGTTTTTGGGCCAGTTACCTAAAGAACTTAGTCCCATGCAGTCACTGGCTTGAAACTAGATATAATTAGGAGCAGCCTATGTAGTAGGAAGTATTTAGATTAAAAATTCCTGGAAGCTAAAATCTTTTATATTGACAAGATCAACTGAACATTTATTGTAGTAGGTCACAGTTGATCACAATGACCTGCTGCAAGAAGTTCTGACATTTAAATTAGACCTCCATAAATGTAGCTCCTCTTGGTTCTTTTGACTTTATAGTATATGTATGGATAGGTTTCTACATTGAAACAATTTCATTCATCTCCTCTTTTCTCATTTTTTGGAGATTAACAGTCTAGTTCAAATTTGTGAAAAGCTGATAGGTTAAAAGATAAAAAATAACTAAAAGAAGCTGTATGTACCAATCAAGAATGGCTTAATATTATTAATTTTCTTCTTTGAACATCTTACCTAAGTGCTTTACTTAAGCTACTAGCTCAGGGTTTCCACCACATGCCTCAATTTGTTTATAGGCTTCAGATTCTAGCTCTCTAAGAGTATTCTGAGTATATTCAAAAGAACTTAAATCCTCAAGATACTGGACACAGTATTTTTTAATATCTATGTTTTCTGTTCTCTGTTGCAAGATGTTCTGCACCTGGGTGCTTTCAGGTCTCGACCAAATAGCATGAATAGTAGGAAATGAGAACTTTCCTTCTGTCAGACCTTCACAAAAATTTTTGTTTTCACTATATTCTTTGGAGTGGAGATTGGCATAATCATCTCTAATTTGGAAAAAGAGCCCAAGTGTATTAAGCAGTGGTTTTAAATCTTCTTTGTAATCAGAGAACAATTGCATGAGACCTACTGCTAATCCAAACAGTCCACCTGTCTTCTGCAGCACTATGGCTTTATATTCTTCTTCAGTGGGACAAATGTAATTATCCCTCCAGTAAATATCTAGGCCTTGTCCCTGGTGGTGTTCCAAAAGCTGGCAGGTATAAAGCTTCACTGCATCTGGGTGGTCAAGGGTTAAGACTTTCTCTAAGCCAGGGAAATAAACATAATTGGCAAAATTGATGACTGATGGAATCCTGTAGATGCTGTGTGCTACAAGAAAGCCACGTTGGAGTTTTGAATTATCCTCAATATCATCAACGAGCAAAGTGGCATTATGCAACATTTCTGTCACTTCAATGATAATCTGTAGTTTGTCTTCCAGATCTTTCAGCCAATGATTAAATGCCTGTGAAAGTTTTGTTCTCACATGCTTACCTGGTAATTGAAGTAAGTACCTGCAGGGCTCTAGAAGAATTCTTTGGACATTTTCTTGAGCCTTCTCCATTGTTTTCAAATTTCAAACCTGATGGTTCCACGGTGATCTCACAACTTCATGCTGCCAGTCTAGGAGTAGATGTATCCAGCATCACCTTCCCTCTTTGTGGTTCAGATCAAGGCTTCTTCAGACACCTACATGAATCCCTCCTCCTACTTCACCACAAAACTCTCTGCCCTCCTTGGCCAACAGCAACACCGCATTACTCGTTGCAAGGAAATGCTAAAGATTGACTTTATATATAACTTTACTTATTTTGTCTTCTGGTAACAGTTATAAATATATAAATAATACTAATAAGTGTGGTAGGTTGTCTTTAAAGGAAAAAAATTAAAATACAATATTAGAATTCAATATGTACAGCTTACAGCAATGCCATATCATTTTATGGAGTTCATTTGGAAATCTCGACTCGCTCATCCATATTTCATAAAAAGTGATTTGGCACATTTTTAACTTTCTTTAACATTTTCTTTTCTGTTGTCATTTCTCCTTCCATGGTGCCTTTTGGGTTTCATATCTAATTTTTCAGCCTTCAAGGTTTTTTATGATTTTGATACATGTAATATCCTTGAAAGGTTATTAGAACTATAATTCTCTATATAGATTTATTTTTTGGTAATCTTTAATTCTCTGATCAGAAATAAAAGTCCTATCAAGGTCTGGTATATCACACAAATAAGTAATCCCAGAACTCAAGGAAGCTGAGGCAAGTTCCAGCCCAGCCTGGTCAATTATCCAAGAACATCTTTCAAAATCAATCAGTCAATCAATAAATCAATTAATCAAACTATATTGAGAGTGAGAGAGAGAGAGATATTTAAGGCTGGATATGTAGCTCAGTATGAAGGCCATGGGTTCCATACCCAGTCAGGTACCACAAAGAAACAAAATTTTTAGTAGAAAACATTTTCAGCAAAAAAGTGATTGTTCTTCAGTGACCAGAAAAGGAGCTCATTCAAGTATTATCCCCAAAAGTGAGACTCTTTTTTATAATGCTGATTTTTCACAATTATCAAAAGAGAGGATGGTGATACACAGAAGCACTGCAACCCGGCCTCCATTCCCAGTCACCAGATATTATCAGACCTCCCTTTGCCTTTGCAGAAGGGCCCAGTGCTCCACCCCTCACTCCATGAGTTCGTAGTCTTGTCTTCCAGGTTTGTAGGCAGAAACATGAGTTGAAGGTACATGAACTTCAGAGAGGGAGAAATCCAAAGAGCTGGCGATTACCTCAGCGATGCTTTCCTTCTCCAATTGAATGTCTTTTAAATTTAAAAAAAATATGTATTTATTAATTCAATATTCTAACTGATACATGAGAACTGCACCTCTTGGTGGATAGTAACAAATATAATAACAAATATCCAGTAAAGCTAAAAGGTATCTTCATGATTGAATATTTATAGCTAAAATTTCAGTTCGAACTCAGCCTGGCCAACTTAGTGAGTGAGACTCTGTTTCAAAATTTGAAAAAAAGATAAATTGCTGGGGATGGATGTCACTTAGAGTGTAAGCCCTGGGTTTAATCACCAGTTTAGTAAAAGTAAAAAAAAAATAAAAACTTGAATTTCAAACTACTTTAATTGTGTTAACTCATTTAATCCTTTTCATACCCATGTAGACAAGTGCTAAAGTACAAATTAGAAATCAGAAAATGAATCCACACATTCCAGCACATGTGACCAGTTACACGTTATAAGGTAGGGTAGGGTCCTCATTTAGACCAGCAACACAGGTTATAGCAATGTACACCAAGAGAGAAATCTCAGAGTACACATAGCATTGGAAACTGATATCAACTACATTTTGTTTTAGAATTTTCATGTGTCTATTCCATAATCATTTTTAAACTGGACATATGATTTTGGAATGGGCATAGGAGAGCTGTCATTCTTTGGGTCCTAAGTTCAGAAAAGGAACAAGTTTCCTTACTTCAGAAGAGAGCATTTGGTACAGAAGAAGTAGGCTCCAAAAGAAGCCCTAGGATGCTGCCACTGGGTGGGTTCCATGCACAATGGAATCTGAGGAGAAACCAAACAAGGTGAGCAGAATCCAGGGGAGGTGGGAATTTAAGAAGAAAGGAGAGTTTTAACACTTGATAAAAAATGGACACATATTGAAACATCTTTGGATTAGACAGCAAGAATATAACTTGCAACGCTGAACAAAATAGTATTTTATATTTGGGGAACAAAAATCCTAGCTTACTAGACTGAACTAAGTGTGACAGAAACAGTGGGTGCCTGAAAGGAAACATCGCAATCCAATGAAGAAAATAAAGGTGGCAGATAAGAGGGTTATAGGTTCTAAGGATAGAATTGACTTAGGCATTATTGCATGATGCAGTTTAGGAGGCAGAGAGGATTAGTAATAGCTTAGGGACCTTACCTTACAGGGTGACATTAGTGGTTAAGATTAACTCCGGAGAGAAGGAGCTCATTTCGCAGAGAAGAAAGGGAAGCAGGGAGAGAGAACGACACCAATGCACTCAAATGCTTGTATGATGACTCATTGTCCATTCATTATTTATCTCTGAAAATTAAAAAAAATTCAGTGAGTGAGAAGAAAATCATAAAATAGGTTCTTAAATAAAATAATAAGGGTTTAAAATAATTATATGTCAGGGTAATGGCTGTGGGTATTATGAACTACAAAAGAACAAGTGTATGTCTCTCTTTGTGTCCCTGTCTCTGTCTCTCTCTCTCTCTCTGTCTCTCTCTCTCTTTATATATATATATATAAATATATATATATTAATATATATATGTGTGTGTGTATCCACTTTATATGTATATACATATTTACAAACAACCTAATAAAACCTAAAATTGTTACTCAGAAAAATATATAGCATACATGCTCAGTGATACTAGTTAGTTTATTCATTGTTAAATTTTTATGGCTGGTACTAAACAGAATTCTAAAATCTTTAAATTTCAAGATAAAGAGTTCATAAATAAACAGCAAATGCATATGAAATTCCATTTTTCCACGGTGAGGAGAGTAATAAGATATCACTAAACTGGACAAACTGCTCATGGACAAGCATTTGCGTTGGAAATGGTTATCTGTACTTTATACAGTAGCAAACTAAACAAGGGCAATGAAAGGTAAAACTAATTTACAGGGATGAGTAGGTAAGCTTATTTAATTGTGCTTTTTTTTCCCATTTTTTTTTACAATTTTCCACTATGGAAGGCATAGAAATATTCTACATTTACTATGTATATCTAGTTTGGGTATAATAAATTTGCAAGCATTACAAATTGTTACTCAATAGCTTAGACTCCAGATTAAAAACAAAATACATGCCCGGATTCATGGAGAATTGTTACACTGCCACTTATTATCAGTCAAGGAGTGTGACAGGAAGTATACTGAGGTTGAGGGAGGATATTCATTTCACTCTTGTATTTAATAAGAAAGGTATTTCAAATATCTTTGAATTTTTGAATATTTGAAGTTTGAATATTTTTGAATATTTGAAGCTGAATCTTGGTGAGTAGCCAAATTTCCTAGCTGGTGTGGATGACACCTAGGAGACAGATACTTAGATAACTCATTCTGAACCTCTGTTCTTTCTAATTTATCAGTGGACTTTGAATCACTTGAAAGAATTCCCTGGGTCCTCCCAGGGGAAGCCACAGCTCAATATGTAAAACACAGATCTGGTCCATGCACAAATCTTTACCCAGACCAGCAACGTGTTTCTCCATTTCAGAAATACACACACAATAGCACAAAGGAGAACAGGGTCTCTGAATCCAGACTTTGCTACACCAAGGTACCACTTGGCATAGACTATGAGTGGCAAAATTAAAGAATTTAAAGTGAAATTGCAGCTTTAATTTGTGCAACTTGGTTGATGGTGGTGCTGTTCAATGTTGAAAATAATAACTTTAAAAAGGCAGGTGGTAAATTCCTGATTTAGTTTTAAAAATGAGAAAGTGTGTCTTAAACTATACTAACTGGATTTAGAATCCTGTTATATCATTTGAAGTTTTTTCTTTCTTTCATCTTTTGGTTGGTGTCCAGCTATTCCACCACTTCTGCCCTTCTTCTGTCACCATTCCAGACACCCAGAAGCATTGCAAATGTTGAGTTTGGAGAATGGTACTGTGACCACATAGTTCCTTCTTGTGGGATTTAGTGACTGTCCAGAAACTCAGCATCTGCTCTTTGCTGTGTTCTTTTCCATTTACTCTGTCGCCCTGATGGGGAATCTTGGCATGATTTTATTAATCACACTCAGTTCCGCCTTGCACACCCCGATGTACTTTTTCCTCTGTATGCTCTCCTTCGTGGATGCCTGCTACTCTTCTGTCATTTCTCCAAAATTACTTGTGAACTTGATTTCTGATGAGAATGCCATTTCTTACAATGGTTGTGCTGCCCAGTTATATTTTTTTCTGCTTTTTGGTTGACACTGAATCTTTCCTCTTGGCTGCCATTGCTTATGACAGATATATAGCAATCTGTCCCCCCTTGCTTTATACTGTTATTATGTCCAGAAGAGTTTGTTGCCAGCTTGCACTTGGAGCATTGTTGTGTGGCACTATGAGCTCAAATATTCACAACACTAATACTTTCCTTCTAGCCTTCTGATCCATGGAAATTAACCATTTCTTTTGTGATTTCTCCCCTCTCTTCTCTCTGTCCTGCACTGACATGTATACACATGACATCATTCTGGTGGTGTTTGGTAGTTTGGTGGAAACTATTTGTCTTCTAACAGTTCTCCAATCTTATGTCAGCATTATAGTAGCAATCCTTAAGACAGGTTCTGCAGAAGGAAGAAGGAAAGGATTCTCCACCTGTGCTTCACACCTGACAGTGGTCACTATTTACCATGGCACCCTGAGCTTCATTTACTTGCAGCCCAGTGCAGGCCATTCAATGGCTATTGACAGAGTTACCTCTGTGTTCTACACATTGATCATGCCCATGCTGAACCCCCTCATTTACAGTCTAAGGAACAAGGATGTCAAAAATGCCTTTGGAAAAATAATACACCAAAAGAAGCTATCTTTATATAAGAAATGGGCCAAGCAATTTCAACAGTGTTCTGTTTTTTAACAATTTAATTTAATACAGATGTTTCCCAAATCTGTGGATAGTAAATTCCTGACCCCAGAAGAGTCCCAGAGCCTCAGGTTCAGCTCAGCTCTCTCACATTACTTGCATATACATTTCTTTATTATTTGAGAGTTGACTTTTAATGTTTATGTCAGAGGAAGATTCACCCTTCATGTTGTCTTCCACCACCCATATTCTTAAATTTTTAATTCCCTTCTTCACATAATTTAAAAAGCACTCTCAACAATGGATAAATCATTGACACATCAGAATCCCTTTTGATAAAAGAAAATAACTACAATTCACAAAGTTTCATCAATTGATTTTGATTCCCATGTAAATATGTGCACATTGTAACTTACTGGTCCAAACCTACTCATTCTAAAAAGCTTTCTTCAAATTTTAACCCCTGCATAGTTTTTCATGAATTTATCTTCAGTTTCAAAGGATAATTTGCACTCTAAATCTCTCTAGAACCTTAGATGTATTCTGAAGATACTCAAATAGTCTGTCTTGTTTTAGCTTGTATATATTTTTTCTATCACTCTATAATGATTTTTCATAAATTTGTATTCATTAATCTCTTACTTCTTTATCACAATATCAAGCCTAGCCTACATTTTGAGTGAATATATATGAAACAAATATTAGCTTACTATAGATTGTTTTTAGTTAAGATTATATGCAGTGGGGAAAAATGATATACAGAAACCAGTCATTCCTCTTGAATTACTTTTGTTTCATTCTCCAGAGAGGTGCTATGTGTGCAACTGACTATTCTAAGATGCTACCAAGTACAATGACTTCTTCAAAAATCACTTGTAAGTGGTTTACAAATACTGACTAAAATAATTTCTGGTTCATAAAACATTTTCTCCGGAGTAAACAGGGTCTGAAACCACTTGCTCTGTAGGTGCACAGCTACATTCTGAGGGAAGCCTGCTCAAAGGACCACGGATGGGAACTGGAGCTATGAATGCTGGGATGTTGGCTAAGATGGCTGCTGTAGCAGGCACCTCAAGAAAGTGTGGCTGGAAAGTAAAAATAAAAGGTTTGATCTAAGAATAAGCAAAAACAATGGTAGATAGGATGAATTAAAACAAAAAGCAATCTGAGAGTGAAAGTAAAGGCTGGGTTGTAGGTTGAAGCCATAATGCTATTTCATGGAGTAGGGTGGATTTTCATTAAAAAAAAATTTGTTCACAGAGATCAGTAACCTAACAGGGCTTTGGCTAATGTGAGCTTTTAATACCGAGGACAATAATGGCATCCCGAGGTTGAGGGGGAGTACTTACTTTTCCAGAATATGTAGCAGAAAGGCCTGGTTCATCACAGTGGAGAGAAATTGATTCCTTTGTTGTTTAGTGTGCCATTCAAGCTATAGCCCTTGGGATGGAACTATGCGGGATAGCATGGATGAAGCACTCTGGGATTAATTAACTAAAGTCACTTCTTGAGAATATGGGATTTGGGGCTTAGATCATAGTGTAGTTTCAGGCATCTGCCTGAACACCAGAATGATGCGGCGAGTTTGATGAGGGATGGAGAAACCTCTCCTCAGAAATAACCAGAAATGAAGGCAGAACCAGGGAAGCAGAAGCCCTCTGGTGGCTGGAAGAGATCTACAAACATGGTGCAAGGGAGAACCTGCAGCTAGAGCCTGGTCACCCAGCTGAGCAGACTCTCAAGAGCACAGGACAGGAAGACTGGGGTCTGCATTTCATTACGTGATGCTGTGAATGGCAGATCTTCCCAGGACAGCTGGGAAGCTGGTTCCTGAAAGCTGACTCAGATGACCACAGAGTCTCTTGAGCAATACGAGGCATAAATATAAATTCCTGAGAGAGACATAGATGTAAACTTGTACTGCTTATGTTAAACCTTGATAGGAGAGGAAAGAAATTGAGACCTGAGCATTGTCACACAGCTAACAAGTAAGTGACAGATCGGTCCTGGGTCTGTCTCACTCTAACCTCCAAGTTCTTTTCTTGGAATCTCTGATATCTTTATCATTTCCTTCATATAAAAATATAACCAAAAACAAAGAAAAAATTCTTTTAAATATATAAAATTATTAAGCAAACATCTTTAAAGAAAAAACAGTGTGAATTTCTGCAAATGATAGGCAGCTGAAAACAATTTTAAATTAGGAGTATGCCTGCATTTTTATAGCTATCAATATATCTACTCTCTTTTTGATAAAGTACATTGTATCAGGAAGGCTATTGAGAAATCCTGATAAATAACATACTTTATGAACAGTAAATATACTATTTGAGATGAGAGAGGAAACAAATATTTAAGACACGGGGCTGTATTTTTATTTCTTTTAAACTGTTCAGTGAGTAATGTAAGACATATATCCTTTTGAAATTGTATACCTTTATAAATGTGTGCATGCATAGGATGTTTTGAAATGTATAACATGAATATATTTTATAACTAAAAGAGTTCTTAAAATTGGGAGAGGACTTAAATTGAAAGCCCTGTGTAACCTTCATGTTCTTTTCATGACAAAAACCTATTAAAAGAGAATACACTGGAGAACCTGAAATTTTGTGCCTTTTTCCGTAACTGTATTACTTGATAAGTAATTGTATTTTTAATAATGTTCTTTGGAGAAGTCCAGCATCCATCTGCATGGATACTGCACAGGTGGGAAAGTATTGTACCTTAGAGTTAGGGCAAGAGGTGGCTCACTCTCCAAGGTTCACTAGAAGACTGGGGCTCTCTGTCATGCAGAGGTTGCTGAAATAATTGAGTCAGATGGATGAGGGATCTGGAGTCTGAGAAGAGAAGTTCTTTACATCTAATTCCTGTTACTAGTATTGGATTTCAGCCTTGGACAAAGGCAAGAGGTCCATACGAATTTCATGCAAGCTGAAAATAATAAAATGAAACGAAAGCTAGGGAGTTCTTTTTCTGTCAGTTTTTTAAAGCCTGTTTTCCCCATTAGTTTTGCAGGGAGCTGTGCTTTGTGTACTTAGTAACTGTGGAATGGTGCCCTGCTGCAGACTAGTAAATAATAAAAGAAAAATGCTGGAGAAGAGAAGAAAGAGCATTGTATTTACTAAATTTTTAGTCTAAGTAGGGAATTGCTCTTATTTATTTACTACTTATTTACTCTGAAGTGTTATGAGGGATGTTATTTATAGACTGAAAGTGCTTCATAGAAAAGACATCAAGATGATTAATTTCCACTGTCCGAAATTCCCTTGTGGATCATCCACTAATTATGAATCTCCCTTTTTAAAAATTCAGACTAAAGGGTCTTATGTTAAATTGGTGTTTGGGGAGAGTTAAAATCCCATGACATCTCACCGGGACATACTCATCCATGAGAAAGGGAGATATAACAGGACGTCTTATGCCAACAGCATAAGATACAGTTTCTGTATTCCCCTAGTTCAGAAGGTTGACAGAGTCTGATGATTACTGCTCCTTATACTCAATTCTGTACAAAGATAAGTAATAGAAAAAGTCTTCCAACTAAGGGCTAAAACTAAGGATCCTCCTGTCTCAGCTTTCTGGTGTGCTGGGATTATAGTAGTATACCACCATGCTAGGATAGCTCATGAAAAACATAAAGAAAAATTCCCAGTAAATTATTTTTCACTTTAATTGAGTCAACTCAGAGATACAGTGACCTCAATTCATCAAGCTGTTAACCTAAAATCCCATATATTTGGGGGAGGTTAAAATTTTCTTCCTTTTATTTTGAAATTACTGGACCTAAATAAATAGAACAATAAGCATAGCAAATTTCTTTCTCTGCCATAGCTACCATATATCTTTTGAAAAGGAGGTGACATCTTCATATCTTTTGAAGTGTCAGGAATTTATCTAAACATTAACAATGTTTTCTTTTTATAAGAAAAATTAATGAAAGAAAATGTGTAAATTAAGGATGTATGGTACAAGTAGAAACTCTAAACCTATTTTCCAAAAGAAATCTTCCTCCTCACAGAGTTTTTCCACCACCATGCTCTCCTATAACCTGGTATAGGGTCCCTCAGATTCCACTTTGCAAAGAAGCAATGATATCTTAGAGTGGCAACTGGTGAACATATGATATCCTCTGGCTGTGGCTTTAATGCAGAATGCAAAGTTTCATAGACTGCTGTAGAACCCTTCAAATATCTGTCTATAGCCCCATTTTCTCATCTTCTTTCTGTGTTTTGACCTTGTAAACTTGAGTAGAGCCAAAAGAAATAGCTGGACATTGAATGACTCCCTAGGTGAATATTCTTTATTTCCTGTGTATTTAACATGCATGTTTTTGTAGATTCATTATAACAGAACATTATAATAGAACTCACAACCACTTAATTGCTTTCTTATAAGGCATGAAATATATATTCAAAATATATGTCACATCTTCAATTAGTCACAATTTGATATCTAATAAGGTACTCAAGATCTTATGACCTGGGTTGATTTTAATATTCACTGCTCCAGCGTGGTTCTCAGTCACAAGGCGGGTGCTAGAAAGGCAGGCCCAAGCCATGATGTCCTTGAACTAAGAACATGTGCAGTCTCTGGTGGGAAAGGAAAGCCAAATAAAGACAGTTTAATAAGCAGAACAATGCCGTTAGGGGACTATGAATTATTGACCCTAAAAGTGGATATTTATCTAGGGATGAGAGAGGGAAGAAGGGAAGGAAAGCTGCATGGAAGGCACTGGGTGAGAACTGACACACAGGAGTGGACTGAGCAGGGTTTTGCTTTGAAATTTTGTTTTCATTTTATTTTTAATTGACACAACATTGCACAAAGCTACAGGGCACATTATGTTAATAGTCATAAATTCATTACACAATCATCAAAAGAGGATATGAGCATAGCTGTTATCTCAAATATTTATTCTTAATGGAGAAACACTCAAATTTCTTTCTCATGCTCATTTAAAATGGACAACACAATTGACTGAGATATCCTTCTATGAAATAGAGCACCAGAATTTACTCCTGTGGCTCTTACACTACTCAATAGAAAAAGAAAATACATTCATAGAAGAACATACTTTGAATACAAGGTGTCAAAGAGTCAAGTAGACATTTCTTAGAATAAGACATATAAATTACCAAAAAGTGTGTGAAAAAATAATCAGCTCATCACTGTTTTAGTCCTTATCCATTACATCTGGACATCTTCCTCTAAACAGCTGCTTTTCTGAGCACCTCAGTGTCTCTACTTCTGATTCTCACTTAAAACACTTTCTTCTCATCACTTCCTCTTCAGTGTGACTGCTGGATATTTGATCTGAAAATAAAATCCCCATTTCAAAGGCTCTTTTCTTATTTGCAGTCTGGATTTAGACATTTTGTGGGTACTTAGAGTACTCATCTTTTACAAGATATACTTTTATATGTAATTATGAATTAATTATTATCATGAATTATTCATATACTACAAAAATACAAAGCTCACAGATTCACAATGGGTACATAGTAGGCACTCAAAACTTTGGGATGATTAAATTAATTCATAAGATACTCACCAAACAAATGAGTCTATGGCTTACTGAGATAAAGAATAGAAAGTTTTCCAAAATTCAAGATTATAATCTTTAAATTCAAGATAGATAATGCAGTACAATATATTTAGGAAACCACCAACAATTGGTATGCAGTACATATAAATTGTGATATGTTAATATTCTATAAACCACTTTAAATTATATGACTTGGAAAAAACAACAGGAGTATGCATTTGTTTTGGTAGAAGTATGTAGGTATTTGGAGTAATACCTTATTCACTTAAAATAATTTTCTTTTCAGTTTTTTCACAGCTTCTTTTACATCTTTGTTGTGTAAGCTATAAACCAAAGGGTTTAGCATGGGAATCACAAGGGTTTAAACCAGTGAGGTCATTTTGTCCAGATCTAGGGAGTAGGAAGAACTTGGATGGAAGTACATGAAGAGCACAGTTCCCTGACAAATGGAAACTGCAGTGAGGTGGGAAGCACAGCTGCAGAAAGCTTTGACCTTCCCCTCTGCAGAGCAGATCTGTAAAACAGATAACATGATACAGCAATAGGAGACAATAACACCTGAGATGGTGCTCAGTTCTATAAAACCAAAAAGAGTAAACATCACTAACTCATTAACCTGTGTATCTGAACAAGATATTAAGAGGAGAGGAGGGACATCACAGAAGAAATGATTAATCTCATTAAACCCACAGAAACACAGGCGGAATGTCAGTGTGGTGAGTATCAGAGCATCTGCCAGTCCCACCAGGTAAACCCCACCCAGGAGCTGGGTGCACAGCCTGCTGGACATGTGGGTGTGTACAGCAGGGGGCTGCTGATGGCCTTGTACCAGTCAAAGGCCATCACTGCCAGCAGCACACACTCAGCACCTGTAAAGACACAGAAGATGAAGAATTGTAGAGCACAACCAATGAAGGGAATTGATCTGTTCTCGACAAGCAAGCCCACCAGCATCTTGGGGCCAACCGCATTGGAGTAGCAGAGGTCGGAGAATGACAGGTGGCTGAGGAAAACATACATGGGTGTGTGCAGTCGGGAATCCACTCTGATTAAAATAATCATTCCAAGATTAGTCAGGAGAATAATGAGATAAACTACTAGAAGTGACAAAAATAGAACTGTTTTCAGTTCAGAATTATTGGTAATTCCCAAGAGAAAGAATTCTGGTAATGATGAACAATTTCCACTGTTTATTCTTTGTTATTAGAAACTGCTGGAAAAATCGACAGGGTGAATATAGATTAACTACTGATTTTTCTACATATCTGTATGATTGAGGCACAACATGCTTCATTTCTATAAACCATTTTTTTCAGTAATAAGCATCTAAGGAGTGTGTTACCGTGAAAGTCTTAGTCTGCCTTATAAAATAAAGAACATGGAAAATGGATGTACATTTAGACCATAGTGTTAAGTGAAGTAAATAAAAAAATAACAAGCTTAAATATTGTGTGCTTTCTCCTAACAGAAATCTGAAATATAATTAAAGAGCAAAATGCTAGCTAGAAAACAGGAGGTAGGGAGGTAGATATTGATCAACTGGGAAGGGGATGATGAGATGGAGAGAGGAGAAGGGAGGTGAGGGGAAGTGTAGAATTACAACTGTAACATATGCATACCAAAGCCTTCTTAAGAATGTACTGCAAACATGAACCAAATCAAATAAAAATGCAGTAAAAATGATGTTTCATCAAGCTAAAAAAAAAAAGCCAAAACTCTCTATCTTAAGAAGCTTATCAACCTTGATTATACATTTAATTACATTTCTTGAGCCATGTGACTTACTCTGTGTTAGGACTTTCCAAGTAAGAATTGACAGGAATTCAAACTTGGATCCTAGATTCAAAGGGTGGAAAAAATGTAGAAGTAGCAAGGCCATCCAAAAGTCACAAGACTAAATATCCTATATGCTGGACAAAAGAATAATAATTATTATATTGTTCAAGAAGTATTGTCTAGTTCTTTGCAGCTGATGATACTGCATATAAAATAAAAGATATTTTATATTTTGTTTGTTGTCCAGGTTTCACTAAAAAATAAGACCATTTTTCAACTGTTTTGTCAAACACTGTCACTGGATTTCTATGGCTTATATCACCCCTTTTTCTATTTCATCCAACTCTGCAAACAAATCCATTGGAAAGGAATAGAGATACGATAATAACAAGTGGGGACACCAATTTATAATAAGTAAACTGGTTTATCACTGACTTTTAATTTGACTTTTTCATTAAAAAGAAAATGGACAGATAGCAAAATTCTTACATATACAAGCTATTTCTTATATTTATATTATTATTTATGTGCATGTGTGGTTGAATTTTCCAGTATATATTCTTATAAATAAAAATTGGAAGAGGAGCAGTAGTCTTTATTCCTTTTAGATATTATTATTATGGTAGGGACTTGAGTTTGCATAAATGTGTATATTTTACTTATTAACTCATCATTTAAATAAAACTAGAACAAATTTAAATTTGCATGTGTCACATAAAGTAAAGTGAGTTTTACAAGGAGTGAACTACTATAAATCTGCATTAAAATACGATTAAGTAAAATCTGCAATTTCTATACAAATGAAAAATGACATTGGTCACATTCACACAGGTCTAGCCAGAATATATCCCAGTACAGCCATTAGAAGAAAGTTTATTTTACTGAGTAATCAGCTATAAAATCATTTAAATATACATTCCTTAAGACTTGACTTCTCCACTTGGGAAAGAAAACAGAGTTCTAATTTTCCTGTGTTGTTTAAACATGGCCATTCGTAAACTCACCTGGTAAGAGAAAGCTTCCTGTCCCTTTCTCTTGTGCCTGAACAGTATGCAGATCATATTTATTTTCACCTATGACTACAGGGACTTAAATAGTGTCAGCCTCTTATTTGGTTCTTTTATGCTATTCCAACATAATTAACTGACTTCCCAGATCAGGTCCAATATTTTTCTCTGGGACTCCTGCAATAATATCCATAGGGCTGAACTTTTATTTCTTTACCCTCATCAGGAAATTGATATCTGGAACTCTCTACATTTTTTAACATTATGATTCAAGGTATCATAAATTCATGCCTTCTTTGAGTGAAATCGCACATCAAATGAAACTGAAATACATCACGTATTTAACAATTCCCATGCCCTTTTATTGTCCATCCTGACACTCCCATTACAAAAACAGTCTCCTGCACTCCAGTCTAGATGAGATTTAATCCTAGATACAGGTACCGTCATTAATCATTATCTAATTTCTCCCCCAAGTCCACCCCAACGACTTTCATTTCAGTTGCTTCATTGCTATACAATCTTCACTACCCCAGAAGGCTCTCTTTAATGATTTTTTTATCGGATCAAAATTGGTTTTATTTTTCAACAGTCAGTAGCTTACAGATTTGCCTCAGAAATAGTGGTTAAATATATTCAGTTAGTTAAGTTGGTGAATGTCCAATAAAGAGTAGGAGTAATTTATTTTTAGACCGATTTTTACTGGCAGTTCATAAATACAAGGGGGAAGTTGGTCATTGTACAGTGCAAACATGTAGAAATAAAAGCCCTGAAGAAATATGTTAGAATACTGATTTAAAGAAATAGCCAACTTTTGTTTATGTTCTATAGCTACTTTGGTGGTCTGTTATTTACAATAATATTTGATAATTGGCAGGTAATTGATGTGTTAATTTTGTGTGCTACATAATGTATCCCCTATAACTACCAATATAATGCTTTAAAGGCACCACAATATGAATCTCTTACTTTACTCACTAACCTGGGTAGAATTCTTCATTACTAAGGATTGAACACTAAATGCTTCATTTATGTATTTCTGACTGCAAAATATCTGATTTCTTGCTTCTGAGTGTTTTCCTAGCAGTACTTTTGCTGTAAGGAAATATGTGATGAGTTTAAATGTATACTGTTGTACATATCTTAATAAATGTCCACACAATTATCTGATATTATTTAACTTATCTTTCTATATCATGCATTTCCCATGTTATAGTGTGTTTCCATCTCTAACAACTTCATTATACAGATATGAAAAGAGATCCATACATAATCAGTGCACATCAGGAATTCCATAGGCATAATATGTGTCTAACCCAAAGCACTTGTTCTCAATGGGTTTCTCACAATGCTATAAGAACAAATGCATATCTCTTTTTGAAAAGAAATCTCTTGTGAACTCTTGTGGAATATTATAGTGTATTTATGCCAAATTCACAAAAATTAATGTCTTGGATTTCTAAGGGAATTGGAGAGGTTATCCAATCCCATCTGTACATGAAAGCAATATCCTAGCAGAGTTTGAGTGCAAAAAAGAAGTGCAACAGAAATAGCTACCAGGTTGATATAAAAATCTGTCTTATTTGCCATAGTGGGGCATTTCAGTATTATTAGCACTGATCTCAAAAATTCCTGCCTTATCACAGAATTCCAAGAATCAAATAGAAACTAAATGTCCTCGTGCAACAAGGCTGTGAGGCACAGAAGCCATGGGGCAGCCTCTGGGCACTGTGTCCCATCTTCTACAGGACATTTCATGACATGTGAATGATGGCCATATAAATAGAGCTTAGCAAATTCATTAAAGACACCTAATGAATCTAATGAATAATTGTCTACCCCATATATCCTGTCTTAATGTAGTCACCTTAATTTTTATTGAAAAGCAAGTAAATGAATAATTTGATGTATAAAATTTATAACAACTGAGACATAAAGAAATGTATTCACATAAATATTGTAACTCATTGTTATCTTGAGTATGACCCTAGAGAAGACAGGGGAAATATTTCCCTATAATGAGGGAATAGCAAACTAAAATGACTAAAATATTATTTATTTAGGGAAAGATTTTTTAGTGATACATTGCAATTTCTTTTCCTGTTTTATTATCATTCTTTGGCTAACAGCACTGATAGAAAAATAACTGTTTTCCAGAGGAGGAATTATTGGAGACAGATCCAAAGTAAGTAATTGTAATGTTCTCCATATGTTATACTAAAGAAATTGATGGAATTTTGCTCTCAGGAACTTTACTATCCGTAATTTCTTCTCTGATGTATATTAGAAAGAATGGACAGGTACAAACACCCAATGATAAATGTAAACGAATTGTATACCTAAAATGTACCAATAAAAGAACAACATCAACAAAAAGAATGGACAATTCTTTTAGTCCAAAAAATATGGAAGGTATTTTTGGTACCTATTAATTTTCCCCTCATGTTATTCACTGCCTCCAAGGACTACAATTCTCTTCAGTTTAAACATTATTAGGCAGGACCTAAATTTACTTTCATAATCATACCAGCCCCTTGTAATCTGGGCCTGTATTTCCTAAATAATTACTTCTGTGTAATTATTTCCTATGTAATTATACTTCTATGTGGGAAACTAGCACTTTGAGATTAATAATGTTAATTTTTCTCTTTACTCAAACCTCAGCCCAGGAAATGTGTTAATTCGTAAAGATAAAGAAAAGCTATAAATGGCAGTTGATTTTTATTTTAAAAGTGGATATCTAGCCCTGGGAGTCATCAGGGAAGTAAACATGCACTATCTAATACTAACGGTATGCACAAGATTAAGTATTTGTGAACATCCTAAACAAATGGAGGATTCACACACTGATTGTGAACACTCATACACATTACACACACACACACACACACACACACTCACATATTATTAACCCTGTTTCTCACAGAGATAAATATATATCTACCCAAATAAAGGCATAAGAATGTTCACAATAATATTATTAATAATGAGAAAAGGGAAGACAACTAACTGTACGGCTATCAACATTAGAGAAGATAATGATATTTTTGCGCAAATACTGCACAACAATAACAATTAATTTATTGCAACTACATGCAGAAACTTCTCATGGTTTGCAATAAGTTTACAAGATTGGAAATAAGAACCAAGAGTTGAATAATGAGAAATACGCTGAATAGTGTCATTTGGATTTCAGGATTACTGAAAACTCCTCAGAAAATGAATTCATTCAAGAAGGTGGTTTTCTGCTTTTATTCTTTTTATTGTGGGTTTTTTATTGTGTTTTCTGTAGTGCTCAAATGTGATCAAGAAAATGATGGAAGTGTTAATTCTTATCTCAGTCAGAAAAATAGAATCTGCACATCAGAAAAGACTCCTGGAGATTTCCAGCTAGCTGAACCTCTCACCAGGCCCCACACTTCCAATAGCTCCCTGGTATGGTACAGACTTTCAGCCCATGACCCTCTGCATGACATTCACCCGCTCCATACAAGGTCCTATAAAGTTGTGTGTCCACTACTGTGACATTTCCATGACACAGAATTTGAAGAAGTTACCATGTAAAAAGGGTGCTGCTTAGATTTAGTCTTCTGAATCTCATCCTACCTATCTCTCTTCATTGCTAAGTTTCTTTCAGATTGGAAAAGACAAAAAATCTAGTCTAATATTATTTACATACCTTAGGTGACTCATCTTTTTCATACTTGGTCCAGAACTGCAGTGTGTTTCCATGTCACTCTTGACCTATGCATTCCTCTTTCTTTCCTTTATTTTCTTTCTTTCTTTCTTTCTTTCTTTCTTTCTTTCTTTCTTTCTTTCTTTCTTTCTTTCTTTCTTTCTTTCTT
>NW_004624741.1:33133103-33149232 GCF_000247695.1 Heterocephalus glaber | reverse complement strand
CTCTGTTAATATAGTGTATAACATTTATTGATTTATGTATGTTGAAACATCCTTGCATCCCTGGGATAAATCTGACTTGGTCAGGTGGGTGTATGATCTTCTTGATGACACTCTATTCTTTTTGCCAGCATCATATTGAGGATTTTTGGATCTATGTTCATTATGGAGATGGACCTGTAGTTCTCTTTTTGGGTTGGGTCTTTCCCTGGTTTTGGAATCAAAGTAACACTTGCTTCCAGCAATGAATTTGGAAGTATTGCTTCCCTTTCAATTTCCTTGATGAGTTTAAAGAGTAATGGTGATAGTTCATCTTTAAATGTCCTGTAGAATTCATCAGTGAAGCCATTGAGACCTGGGCTTCTCTTTGTTGGTAAATTTTTAATTACATTTTCAATCTTACTCATTGTAATTGGGCTGTTTAAAATTTCTATATCTTCTTCATTTAACTTTGGCAATTCATATATGTCTAGGAATCTGTCCATTTTTTCTGTTTTCCATTTTATTAGAGTACAGGGTTTTGAAGTATGTATTGATAATCCTCTGGATTTCTGCCGCATCTGTTGTGACTTCACCTTTTTCTTTCTTAATGGTATGAATTTTAACATTTTCTTTCCTTTTTCTGGTAAGGTTGGCTAAGGGTTATTGATTTTATTTATTTTTTTAAAAAAAACAACTGTGATTCATTGATTTTTTGTATCATTCTCTTAGTCTCCATTGTATTGATTTCTGCTCTGATCTTTATAATTTCCTCTCTTGTATGAGCTTTGGGTTTGTTCAGCTCTTTTTCTAGGAGCTTGAGGTTCTGCATTTGGTTGTTTATTTGAGTTCTCTCAGTTTTCCTTAAATGGCCATTCACTGCTATGAATTTCCCTCATAGAACTGTTTTCATTTTGTCCCATAGATTCCTGTATATTTTTCTGGCATTATCATTTACTTGTAGAAACTGTCTTACTTCTTTAATTTCCTCTGTGACCGATCAGTTGTTCAGGAGATTGTTATTCAATTTCCATGTGTTTGTTGGGTTTTTGCAGTTTCTTATGATAGTGATCTCCAGTTTAATTGCTCTATGGTCTCATAATATACAGGGGATAAGTTCAATTCGTTTGCATTTATTTAAACATGTTCTATGGGCTAGTATATGGTCTATTTTGGAGAATGACCTGTGTGCAGCTGAAAAGAATATATATTCTGATTTTGTGCAGTGGAACACTCTGTAGACGTCCATTAAATATTTTTTTTTAAATCTTGCTTCAGTTATAGTATTTTTTGTTGATTTTTTTGTCTAGATGATCTGTCTATTTGGGACAGTGGTATATTGAGTCACCCCCACAATTGTTTTAGTGCTTATTTGGTTTTTCATGTCCATTAATATTTCTTTTGTATAGTTGGGGGCATTAATATTTGGTGCATATATATTTATGATTGGATTGTTCTCTTTACGAGGATGTAGTGACCTTCTTCATCTCTCTTAATTAGTTTTGGTTTGAAATTTACTTTGTCTGCAAATAAGACAGGGTTCGTGTCTCATGGAGCAGTGTTTTCCATCCTTTTACTTTCAGCCTATGAGTTTCTTTTGAACTAGGTGCATTTCTTGTACACAGCATATTTTTGGATTTTGTTTCTTATTCCATTCTGCCAGTTTGTTTCTTTTGATTGGTGAATTGAGGCCATTAACATTGATGTTTATTACTGGTATGTATTGACTTCTCATTATCATTATTTTCCTGTTGTTGGCTCTTTTTAATTTGTCCCTTCTCCTTTTAATATCTTGCCTTGCCTGATAAAATATTCTAGATTTTTTCTATTTGGCCTCATGGAGTTGTGACCTTCATTGTTTTTTTCTAGGATTTTTTTTTTAAATCTTTGGAGTGCTGGTTTGGTATTCATGAAGTTTCTCAGGTGTCCTTTGTCATGGAATTATCTTATATCCCCCATCAATTTTGAAAGATAGTTTTGCAGGATACATCAGTCTAGGTTGGAGATTATTTTCTTTTAGGGCTTGAAATGCCTCCCTCCAGGCTCTTCTTGACTTGAGAGTTTGTGTTGAAAAGTCTTCTGTGATTCTGATGGGCTTTCCTTTGTATGTGAATTGTTTCTTTTCTCTAACATCTTGTAGTACTTTGTTCTTGTGTTGAGTTTCCAGGATCTTGACTATTATATGTCTAGGTGTAGATTTTTTTTGATGAGGGCTAGTTGGGGGTCTTATAAGCCTCACTTAACTGTATGTCAAGTTATTTTGCTCTCATTGGGAAGTTTTCTATTATTAATTCTGTGAACAGCTTTTTAAGTCATTTTTACTTTCTTCTGATTTTTTGTGGACTCCTATCAGTCTTATATTATTCTTCTTTGCATCATCTAGGAGCTGTTGGATTGATTTCTTATGGTTCCTTACTGTTTTAATGAGATTACTTTTTTTCATGGTCACTGACCACCATTCTGTCTTCTATATCTGATATTCTGTCTTCAGATTGGGTCCGTCTGCTGTTTATTTTCAATAGTTTTTAATCTCATGGATATGTTTGAATCTCTTTCCTTGTTTCCATTTCTTTTCTATGCTAAGCATTCATGGCTTCCATCATGCTCCTGAAATCATCTATTTTTTATATCTGCTTCTGTTCTAGAGTCTCTAATCATGTCTTTCATTCTGCTCCCCATCTCTTTAGTTATCTGGAAAATTATTTCTGTTTTGAATTTTTCTAGAGCCTCATTCTTCTGTTTTGTTACTTCCTGTGCTATCAATTCAGGGCATCCAGGTGGTTGACTATCATATTTTTCCACCTCATTTCCCCCAGAATTTGCCTTTGATGAGCTGGAAGTCTGGGTTTGCAACTTGCTAAGGTGTCTTCTCATTTCTAATATTGTTGTTGTTGCTGTTTTTTGCTGTTTTTATTTTCTGGTCTGGTACTTCAATATTTGTTATTTGTGTTCAGAGCCTTTATGGAGTGATTGCTTCTCAGTGATATCTTCCTGCTATAGCTGGGCTTTTTAGGCTTTGAATCGCTAATGACTCTTAGGCAATCTTGTTTTCAGTATACCAGGGAGGACAACTCATTAGATCAACACCTTAATACCTTAGCCAAATTGATACCATCAGCATCAACAATAGCATCAAACACAGCTTAGAAAAATGACAATTTCTGGTAGCCACTAGTCTGTCACCTTTAACCTTGTGAGCTAGATCAAAATCTAGGGCCAGCCCAAAATATATTTGTAGTAAATAAGTCCTTCAAAATAGCAAATGTCCCCTTTGGGTTAAGGATTTAGAAGTGGTTGGGAAGGGAGGGACAGAGAGATAGAAGGAGAGGAATAGCTTAGAAGTGAGGCTAGAAGACAAGGGATGATCACACAAACTGTGGGAGACTATTGAAGACAAGAGGAAAAGACAGAGCAAAAGAACAGAGACAAGAACAGAAAAAACATCAACAGGGGAGCTTGAAATTGTATTTACCTTCCTATGAAAATACTGATAGTTGAGGGGACAGAGAGAGGAAGAGAAACAATTAGACATGGGACAGGAACAGGAACAAAGAGGGAGAGAGAGAAATGCAGAACAGAAGGGAAAGAGAGAGCAAAAAAGAAAAGAAAAAATATGTAGAAAAAAATACATATATTTTTAAAAAAAGAAAAGAAAAGGGCCTCCCTCAGGATATGTCTCTGCTGTCCTTGTAGACAATGTGGGTAGCACTGTGCAGGTCTAAGTCAATTAGTCTCTGCAAGCCAGATGTAGTCTATTAAGATTCAGCCTGATTTTTGCCTGCCAGGCCAAAGTCGAGGACCCTGACCTCCTGAGGGATTGAATTCTGGAAGGTTCTATTGCAGGTTCCAGCTGTCCTCCCCTCTAAATGAGTCTGGGTTTCTATGGGAGGTGCTGATCACACCAACTTACCAACCATGGTTGTCCAGAGTGCCTCTATTGCAGAGATTTTCTTCACTTTCCCACTGGGCTTCAATTTTCATTGAGTAGCCTCAGAGAGCCCCTCTCTTTTGTTCACTTCTGCTCTATCTTCTGGGGCTCATAACCATGGTTTTTATGGCCCCCCACCTGCACCTCTGCAGTGTGGATTCAGATACAGTGCTGCCCGCACTGTGGTCTGGTGGGGCATGGCCCATGGTGTGTGATATATCCCCAGAGTGCTTACAGAGCTGCTGCTGCTGGTGTCTTCCCAATGGTTCCAGTGCAGCTCATTTATCAGTTGTTTTGAAAAGCTCATTTAGCAGTGTAGTAAGAATACATATATACCTTATTTTAAGAAATCTGTGTGTTTTCTTATGAATTATATATAGGTTCTGCAAAGAATCTAATGAGCATAGTTTTTGTTCCTTTTGTGTGGTCACCTAGTTATGAAGCTAATTATATATATATATGTATATAACAAAGAATATTTCTATTGCATCTGTGAGTCAATATCTGGAATAATATACATACATGGCTTTCCTCTAACAGTAGTGTGAGTTCATTGTTTATTGTCTTCCTGATGTATGAGTGCCTTGAAATAAACAAACTCTACCATGTTTTAGATCATGACTATAAATCATTTCTAAGTCCCTGAAATCACTCTGGACCTTACTACATCAAGGCTTTTAATCCAAAATGTCTTTTCATGTATAAAATGCTGAAAGAAAAACAGCAGCTCCATGATAAAAACTTCTCCCTACCTACAGTGGATCCAGTATTTCATTTTGTTTCTGGAACTGAGGTTTTCAGTAAGAAACAGGTCACTTTAATATTTTTGGTGTTGATTCTGTATTTACGCATTTTTCTTTTTTGTGCCCTGTGTAATGAAAAAATTATAAGGATATCAGAAAAAAACCTCTGAGCTCAAATAAGAGTATCTGGCAATTTTTTAAATTTTACCAATGACTTCTTCTAAGTAAAGTATTCAAGTGAAGGTTATCTCAGAGTTATTTTAGAAATGCCAAAACCAACTACAATATATTATTAATAGCTACAAAGTGTTTTTTCAAAAAAAATATATCCCAGAGTTACTTCAAAGATTTCTAAAGTAAACTGGGCAAATAAATTGATAAACATAACACGTTGTTTGTAAGTTCAATTTGTAAACATGATGATGCAGTAAGCTAGTGAGGTCAAACAAGAGCAACTTGTGATATACATTTTGGGAAAAAAACTGAAAGTAAAATGGCAGTTATTTCATTTACAAATAAAGTGTATTTATCTCTAGTCTATTATGTCATGTTGTATTCATGGGAACAATTGTCAAAGAGGGCCATAAAATGTTTTTTCTTGCAATCCCATATGATAACTTCAAATGTAAGTGTAAAATCTCTTTTTCAACTCATTTGGAAACATTTTAAAATACTTTTGAGAATTTTTTTCTAGTTTTGATCTCATACAGTCTCTGACATAAATTGGCTCACTCTCATTTTAACAATAAAAAAGAGGGACATTTCTTATACTTCGTAGCAAATCAAGGGTGGGTATTACAGATGCATGCTTTCTATTATAATATTTTGAGGCTTAAATATGCTTATAGTAATGTTTGTGAATTTTAAAATCATCTTATACTGGATGGTAGAAAATGTAACAAAAATAAATGGACACAAAACTCATACATTACAGGCAACACAGTATTTTGGCAAAAAATTCAGCCAAGAAATGAATTAAATTATTTCTTTCTTTTTCCTTATACAGCAAAATGAATCCACTTAGGTCCAATTTCTTTACCACTGATCATCCCCTGCCTACTGAGGAAATTGTTATGCTATTATGAGAAACACACATGTTGATATGGCTGAGTGGACTCCAAGGACAAGGGAAATTTCTGTTAGAACCTGTAATAAAAACTGAAATGGAAAGATCATCATCAGATTCGGATAGATGCAAGGTTCATCTGAAGAACATGACTGAAGTCACCATGTTCATACTTTTGGGTTTCACAGATGATTGGGACTTGCAAGTTGTGTTGTTTCTAGTATTCCTTAAAATCAGTCTTTTTACTCTGATAGAAAACCTGGGACTAGTGGTACTGGTCATTGGGGATGCCTGACTTCATAACACAATGTATTATTTCCTGACTGTTTTATCATTCCTAGATGCCTGCTATTCCACTCTTGTCACTCCAAAAATGTTGGTCAATTTTCTGGTAGAAGAAAAATTGATTTCATTCCATGGATGTGTAGCAGATGCTCCTATTAATTAGTTTTGGAAGCACAGAATCATTTCTCTTGGTGGCAATGGCTTTTGACCACTATGTGGCCATCTACTAACCACTGCTGTATGCAGTAAGGATGTCACCCAGAGTCTAGGCACCATTCATCACTGCTTCCTATACTGGTGGCCTTGTACATGCCATGGTACATATGTGGCCACATTCAGACTGTCCTTTTGTGGATCTAATAAAATTAGAAACGTGTTCTGTGATATCCCTCCTCTCCTCGCTATCTCCTGTTCTGATCCTCACCCAAACCAGCTTGTGCTCTTCTACTTTGTGGGTGCCATTGAGGTGGTCACCATTCTGATCATCCTCACCTCTTTTGGCTTCATCCTGTTGGCCATTCTGAGGTTGCACTCTGCCGAAGGGAGGAGGAAAGTATTCTCCATGTGTGGCTCTCTCCTAACTGGAATGTCCATTTATCATGTGACAATCCTCTTCATGTATGTGAGATCAAGTTGCCGCTATGCCTTGGAGCACGACATGGTCCATGTTTTGGCTGACAAGGCATACTCATACAACTTTAGTAATGCTTTGAGCTTCAGCATGAATGTAAGAATCTTTGCTTGGTTGGCAAATGTAAATATAGTCACTATGACCTTACTAGGATCACTTCCACTGTTACCCACCCACTTAGTATCAATTCTCACATATATTTTCTGAAGTTTAAATTAGCAAACTCATGCAGTTCTTTCAGAGAATAGGGCACTTTTACATGAGTTGCAGTTTGTGTATCATTTTTGGAGCCTTCCATGGACATGAGTCATATGACTCAAAGTGAAAGGAAGTTGCAGTAAAGAGTCCTGGAAGACCCATTTTCTTATAAGAAGACTTCCTTACAGGACGACATGACTGTCTTCAGTCTCATTCTGCAGGAGGCAAAGACTTTGGGGCTGTGGGATTCTCATCAATATTGGATTTTCCTGAGATAGTCCCCATGGTGTGGTCCAAGGCTAACTTCCCTGTCTCAAGTGGATGTCATCTATCTATGCTCTGTGTTGTCTTATGTTGTGCAAGATGTGATGCTGAGAATGGAAAACTGTCCTTCCTATGTTCTTTTTTGCTTTCTGTTTAATTGTGCTATAGCCAGGTACTGTGCTCTTACTTAGGTTCATAGCTGTATTTATGTGCATGGATAGTGGAGATTATTGCAGGTACAGGAGTTGTTACTAAATATTCCTACTCCAAATCATCCTCCAGTCCATACCTCAGCATGTGTTTTAAAGTCAAGTAAATATCCCACAAAGTACTTCAGAAAGTTGCAAAATGAGCAAAAAGAGCACTTAGGTAATACATAAGAAAAGAAAACAGTGATTGAAATTTTATGCAAAAATGCAGAATGTGTAAAAGTATGTCAAAATAAAAGAAAATAATATTATGTAATCATTTCATTTAATTTAAAATAAAGGCTAAGATAATGAGTTGTATGTCTTAAAAGAGTAATGCAGCAACCATAGTAGGGAATTTCTAAAACAGGAGAAATGAAAGCAGAAATAGAAATATTCTCATATTAGGAAAACCTATATATCTCCCTTAAAATCAGTCAGTAAAATTCTAAAGACCACAGAGAAAACTTAAATCTGCCAAAAAGGTTGTTTCTATTCCAGTTTATATTACAAATTAAGAGTATTCTTAGTTCAAGGGCATGTGAGTACATTACAAAAAATCACATTAATTAAAAAGAAGGTATGATAGAGAAAATTAAACTGCATTTCATTTAGAAAGAATAAGTAACTAAAACAAGTACAATGATAAGGAATGATTATTCATTCTAACTTATACTTTTGTATTATCAGATAATATGTATGTTTCCAAGATATTGAGAGAATTCAGTAGGTTATATATTTCCAAGAAAAGGGAACTAGATTTTTGTTATCATTCCAATTGTACATATTTACTATCAAGTCTGGAAGTACTTTTTTTCTACCTTTATGAAAATACATTTTGCATCTTGTATCAGTGACCAATATACATTCTTCAGTCATTTTTTTCAGGCAAATCATAATTCCACATCCTTCAGTCATTTACTGCAAACAAAACAAACCAGCTTGGTAACTTTGTATCCCAGAAGAAAGTTCCTGTCTATTCTCTTTGCAGCATCGCTGAGGACTTCAGGAGAAGCTCAAGGGCCTGATATAAGAAAGCAAATGTATACCACCTTACCTAGCTTTAATTCAATGAGGAGTTCATTTCTGGTGATATTAGGAGATGCTTTCCATTGCTTGTGAAATATTTACAATCTATAGTCTTGAATTTGAATCTAAAAGTATGTCAGTATTTAAGTCTAAGAGAAGGGACATAACCTGAGATTATAGTACACATTAATTTCATTGTTTTCAGGAAATATAGCAGAGAAAATAGGGAAAATTTACTCTAAATATCAGCCAATAGAGCAGTGAGTGAAGAATTTGCTTTAATTTACCTTAGAAAAAGGTAATAGAAAAAGGGAAATAGAATAAGAAAATTATAATTTGTGCAAATGGCAAAATGGAGATAAAATTACATTTTAACCAGCTATTGGTTAGATGGTATTTTTGGAATTTTTTTCATATGAAGAGATTTAAATTTATTTACCTGTTAGAAAACTGATCAAGTAGGTTGTTTAGCTTTTACTTTTATAAACTTCATAGTCTTTTTAAACTTGATTGCTTTTAAATAAATTCAGATGTGATTTTCTACTATTTCTAGGTGATAATTTCAGAATTCCAATACATTACAGTGAGTCTGTAGTATGGTGAAAAGAAAATAGTATTAAGTGTGGACTCTAAAACCTGGGTTTGAATCACAGATCTGTTACTAAACATGTTACTTAGTCAATTTCTATATTCACCTGGGCCACAGTTTTCTCATCGATACAAGTATGCTGAATCAGTTACCTTCAATTTGTTATGAATATTACACAAGGTAATGTACACACAATTTTGACTCTTGATAGAGTCTTACTAATGTGGCAGCTGCTATATATAACTCTCTTTTTGCTAGCTCAGTATTTTTCACATGGGAAATAATTAGTGTTTTCTGACTTTGGGAAGTGAGGGAATGATTCTTGTTTGGTTTTCCAGGTTATTTATGTTTTATAAAAAATTCCAAGGTCTGTATTTTTATCACTTTTTTGTCTGTCACATTTGTGGTAAGCATTGCTCTTACAGCTTCCACAAATATTTTAATTGGGGATATTAATTTAAAGTAGTTTTAGAAACTTCAAAACATTATATAATGAAGAAATGCTTATGAATTTTTGACACAAATATATCTAAAACACGTAACCCTAGACATGGAATATACATTTTGCATAGGAAATGAGACACCTGCCATCAGTATTCTTGAAATATGATAGCATATAATGGCTTAAAATTTCAAATCAGAAGCACAAAGTGCAAAATGATAATACCTTGATTCAAAAAAGAAAACGGAAACACAAAATCTAAATAAAAAATTGAAAAACTGAATTCTTATTTTTTTCAAAAAATGGATGCACCTGAATTGAGAAGATGCTTTATCATTCTGTCTCTCACAGTCCCCCACGTATTGAGGGGGTGAAATAATTGTCAGAAGATTACGAGTGACAGATTTTGGTCAGACAGGGTACCCTCATTGACAAACAAAATATAAAAGTAATTTATGAGATTTTTTAGTTAACTAAGAATATTTATTCAACGATTCCCACTTTTCTTCTCTCACTTAAGATCAATCTGACAATGTAAGCATAGATATTCTCATTTTAAAAACTAAGAACAATAAAGAAAGTTATTATATGAATGAAAACTAGGAAACTTATTCCATCTTTATGAGCCTTAAGAAAAGCCAATGTGAGAGCAGGTGAAGAAGTTTCAGAGAGATTACTGAAAAGTCAGCAAATTAAATGGACAGATTCTTTTAATAAGATTCATTTAGTTTGCATCCAAATAACATAATTTCTTCAATTCAGTAACTGCAGACAGTAATTGATGATTTGGTCTGGACTTCTTCATTGCTGCCTGTGTCTCTCAATGACAAGCATTTCTCTCGCCTTCCCCAAATACAAATGGGTAAATATGATGGAACACACTCTGTCTTCACCAGATATTGCCTTTACAACATGGAAATAACTGAAATATCAGGAATGCTAAAAAAATATTAAAAACACATGGATTCACCTGTGATTCATTTGAGGAACATGCCCGAAGTCATTGTGTTTATCCTGAGCAGTTTCACAGATGACTTTGACCTGCAAGTCTTCCTGTTTTCCCTATTTCTGACAGTCTATCTTTTCACTCTGGTAGGAAATTTGGTCTGGTATTATTGGTCATCAATGATATCTGGCTCCACAAACCCATGTATTATTTTCTCAGTGTATTATTATTCTTGGATGCCAGCTACTACACAGTTGTCACCCACAAAATGTTGGTCATTTTTCTGACAAAGGATAAAACCATTTCACTTCCTGGGTATATAACACAGATGCTTTTCTTTGTTACTTCTGGGACCACAGAATGCTTTCTCTTATTGGCAATGGCTTATGACGGCTATGTGGCCATCTACAACACACTGGTGTATTCAGAAAAGGTATCACCCAGAGTTTACATTCCACTGATCATGGCTTCCTATGTTGGTGGCCTTTTGTATGCCACTGTACATACTTTGGCCGCGTTTACCCTGTCCTGTGGATCAAGTGAAATTAGGCACGTGATTTGTGATATCCCTCCTCTCCTTCCTGTCTCCTGTTCTGATACTCACACAAACCAGATTCTACTCTTCTACTTTGTGGGCACCATTGACGTGGTCACCATCCTGATTGTTCTCCTCTCCTATGGCTTCATCCTGTTAGCAATTCTGAGGATGCATTCTACTGAAAAGAAACAAAAAGTGTTCTCCATATGTGGCTCTCACCAAACTAGAGTGTCCATTTATCACGGGACAATCCCCTTCATTTATGAGAGACTGAGCTCCAGCTACACCTTGGAGCATAACATTGTGGTGTTCATGTTCTACACCATTGTCATTACCATGCTGAATCCCATCATCTATAGTTTGAGGAACAAAGAAGCAAAAGAGGCAATGAAAATAATTCTTGAAAGAAATTTGTTTCTAACTAAAGTATATTTTAAAAATTTATTAAGCCTAAAACAATAGTGGTTGTAGAGCCATATATCTGTGGTCAGAATCTAGAAAAAAATTCTTGTTTTTATTCGATAATGCTTATTTTTCCAAAATATTTCCAATAAAGCATTAATTATTCATGTAGTGCAGCATGTGAAAACCTCTGTGTATTAATTACAAATATACATATTCCTACCTTTAAATTTATGTATGTTAAATAATAATAGGTGGTGATATATTGTTTGAGTCAGTCTTCTTATAAATTGAATTTAAATTAATATTTAAAAAGATGTTTTCTGGACTCTAAGGTTTGAAATATCCTCACATGCATTATAGTGCTCTAGCACCCACTATGAATGGAATACCTCATTTTTCAGTTCCTCTTTTGCCAAATGTTATTGCAACTGCCCAACTTATCCTAACATACACAAATAAAACTAGATGTCTGTATGAATTTTTGTCTGCCTTTTCTTAAACACCTAAATATTTTGTTAGTAGAGTTCTTCCTTTTTACTGCCTAATCACAGGAAGTGATGAAATCCACTTGAAATCCCAGAAAGCAGGCTGGTGCTGCACAGTAAAGTTTATAGAGTTTGTACCTAAGGATAACGACGAATGATAAAACATATATCCTAGAGAGAAATCTGCAAGTGGCTGCTACATGGCTGTTACCAGGACTGCGGAGTTCATTTGATGCTGCAATTCTTGTTCTCAAGTTTGAGTCCTTGCTCATAAACTTGTATATGATCTGTAATGAAGAATGGCCTTGGGTTGGTTTTTCATGCACAATATTTATATCCAATAAACAAGGTCCTGAAAATAGAAACAATCTCATTTCTTTTTAACTTGTCTCATTCTGCTACTATATATATATATATATATATATATATATATATATATATATATATATGAAATGTATGTAAAACATATATACATATAAAAGAAGTGATTGTCCTGTGATTCTCTCAGGAATTCTTCATCAGAAAATAGCAATCAAAAAAATGTTGCTTTGCAGAGTTAATTCATAAATGTACATTAGAGATTCAAAGTAATATTTTTGGTACTTCTGTTTCTCATTTCTTCTGGTTATTTGTGCAAATGTTAGTCACACATCTTTATTGGACATAGAAGTTTTTTGGCAGCAGGATGTACACTCAGTATTTTGGACCAGGGATTTAGCACAGTCCTGAATTTGATCCCTGCTACACGAAAAAAAAATCCATTAACAAAATCTACTTTTCTTTCTAGGGTTCCTGTAAGATGTTAGAATTAAAGGTGTCAATGTAGTTATAGTGCCTGGTATTAGGTCTTTAATAGTAAGTGCATAGTGGGCTTTCTTTTGGTTTTAATTGGAGGCAATATGTTAGGGAAAATGAATATTATCTTATGTACATATTAATTGTTATGTGGTTTAATTTCTTCAGATTGTGATAATAAATAGGTAGAGTAATGTGTTATTCAGGAAGCTAAGACTTACTTTTTCCAGCTCTCCTTGTAATTTGACTATCACTCTGATGTTGTTTTGTATAATCGATTTTCTTATTAACTTAAATTGAGAGAATATAAGCACCTAAAATTGGTTTAATATAGTGGAGCTTCATAGAAATTCACTTTCAATAAACAGATTGTTCTTCCTAAAGTCTTAAAATGACTATATTACACATAGCATACTAGCAAGTTAAATGCACATACAATATACACATACAATTTTTTGTGTGTATATAGTTTTGGTTTGGTTTGGAAATGAGCATTAAACACATTAAGGCCACTTAAAACTCATTCATGTTTTGATTTATCATTTAATCTTGACAAATATTTGCAAAAGAGAATAAAAAATATAGCTGGGTATTCCTAATAAGTCACCATTTCAAAACTTTCCAAACTAAAATCAAGATGTAGGGCTAAGTTAAAGCAACCAGAGGCTTAAAAATTTGTAGACATCAACAAATTATTTATCATTTTTTCAAAAAAGGATCTTGCTATGTACCCCAGGTTGGCCTTGAAATCACAATGATCCCCCTGCCTCAGCCTCCTGAGTGCTGGGATTACAGACATGAGACATCACACTCAACTAACAAATTATTTCTTTAAAAAATTAAATTGGAGGGCTGGGGATTTAGCTCAGTGGTTTGGCCATCTGCTGGACAAGCGCAAGGACCCAAATTCAATCCACTGTACAAAAAACAAATTAAATTGTTCCTTAATAGAAGACAAACAACACTTTCACAAATGTCTGAGTGAGCTATAAGAAAGTAAATAGAAAAATTGTGTTTATAAAATTAACCTGTAGGATATCTGCTCTTGACTCACATGAAGCATTGATTATTAGATACGTGAGCTTTGATATCTTAACTTGTTCTGAATCACACTTTGCTTTAGTCAGAAACACTGAATAAAATTTATAAAATATATGTCTGCAGGTTGACTAGGAAGCCATATATATCTTGATATATGCATGGATGAGAGATTTGGGCAACATTGTATAAGGGCCGTCTTCCTTTAAGATGGAGAAAGTAAAACGGCTTCTCACCAGCTTTAGAGTTCAACATAACATAATATTCATAGTTTCTTTTCTATTTTCATTATCTAATTTTGTTTTTAACAATACACTCAGAAAGTTATATCTGCCCTCAGTTAAATTCCACTGGAATTTGAACATCCTATTCCTCAGAGGATTACTCTACAAGTGAGTACTAAAAAGCCCTTTATATCCTAAACTTTCATGATCCATCTTAATATGACTGAGAAACATTTCTTTAATTGTTTCCTTTTCAAAAAATCATCAGAAAAATGTACATTAATAAATATATGTAAATATTTATAATTTTGTTTGTGGAAGGACATAAGAAGGGTCTGGAACACCTAAATGACGAAGGATTTGGAAGAATATCAAATGAGAAACTAAATACTGAACTTTGACAATTTTGCCATTTATATTTTTAATTGATTCCTTACTAAGGCTTTGCTTATAACTACTCTGACCTCTATTTTTATTATGATTAAACATGCTTAAAACATAATTACGAGGCTCTGAGGGCAGAGAAGCTCAGCCTGTCCCAGCACCCGGAAGGAAGTTCCCCACCTCCATCCCAGGCTCCTAGGGCAGAGAAGCTCAGCCAGTACCAGCACCCTGAAGGAAGCTCCCCTGCAACCATCTCAAGCTCCTAGGGCTGAGAGGTGGAGCCAGTCCCAGCACCTGGAAGGAAGCTCCCCTGCTGCCATCCCAAGCTCCTAGGGCAGAAAAGGTGAACCACGTGGATGGCAGAAGCACACACCCCATGAAAATGAGAAGACACATAAACAAGCCTCAAAAACAGAGTTCCAGATCACCTACAGCAACCCAAAGGGAAATGAGATGGAACACTCTGATACTCAAACCCCTGGACAATCTGAACTGGCAACAAAAGAGGATCTGGGAAAAATGAAATCAGAAATAATTACTCAGATAACAGCAAAGATTTTCGTCATGGTGCAAGACATGATTAATAAATTTAGAGAGGACATAGATAAAAAAAATAGAGGATCTGAGGAACATTCTGGAATCCCAACATAGGAAACAAATGGAATCCATAAAACAGATGCAAACAGATTTCCAGGAGATTAAAAACTCCATCGAAAGTCTGTGCAGCAGAATGAACCAATGTGAGGGTAGAATTTCACATATAGAAGATAAGATTGCAATTACTGAGGAGGAAAAGAAAAATTGCTTTAAAATTGTAAGGGAACATGAGAAATCAATCCAGCAGCTGTTAGACGATTCAAAGAAGAATAATATAAGACTGATTGGAGTCAATGAAGACAGAGGAGAGAGTTCAGATGACATAAAAAATCTTTTCACAGAAGTGATGGCAGAAAACTTCCCAAGGAGGGGAAAAGAACTTGACATACAGATAAGTGAGGCAAATAGGACTCCAGCTAGCCTTAATAAAAAAAATCTACAAATAGGCATATAATAGTTAGGATTCCAAAAATCCAAGAGAAGAACAAAATTCTACAAGCAATGAGAGAAAAGAAACAAATCACATACAAAGACAAGCCCATCAGAATCACAGCAGACTTCTCCATGCAAACCCCCAAGGCAAGAAGAGCTTGGAGTGAGGTATTTCAAGCCCTAAAGGAAAACAGCCTCCAACCCAGATTGATGTACCCTGCAAAACTATCATTCAATATTGATGGAGAAATAAGATACTTTCATGATAAAGAGAACCTCAGGAACTTCATGAATACCAAACTGGCACTCCAAAATATTTTAGACAGTACCCTAGTAAAAGACAATGAGAATGACAACCCCACGAAACCCAGCAGAATGAATCCATTGGGCATGACAAGTTAAACGCAAAGGGGGAGAATCCAACAAAAAGAAAAAGTTATGACAAGGCTTTTAAAACCTTTAACTTCATCTCCCTAATGAGTGTATAATTCAATCTTATTATAGTACTGATTAGTATTTTTCTGATTCTAGAGTTGCACACTATTCCTTGTGCTATACTGGCTATCATCTTCTTATGTCTACATTTTAATTGGGTTGCCTTGTCTATTAATGAGGTCTAAGAATTCTTTATATATTCTGGACACAGGTTATATGCATTATAAATATGGTCTGTTTAAGAACTACTTTCCATTTAAATGATGTCATTTAAAGTTCTAAATTTTGATGGAATCTTATTTATCTTTTTTTTTTCATTTATACATCATGTTTTTTGTATCCTAGGTAGTTCTTGCTTACACTGAATTCATAAGTATTTTCCTTTATAATTTCTTTTTAAAGTTTTATACTTTTAGACTTTCTTATTTAGGTTCATAGATCCCTTCAAGTTATTTTCACGTATGGAATGAAAGGGTTGAGGTTATTTTTTTATATATGGATACCAGGTGTT
>NW_004624741.1:33119291-33131959 GCF_000247695.1 Heterocephalus glaber | reverse complement strand
TTTTGTAATATGCTTTCTATATCCTTTTAAATTCTGTAAAATCTGTGGTAATGTCTCCTAGATCTTAATATTGTAATTTAAATAATGTATAACTGATATTGTACAACAGGAAGAAAAGATCTAAAGGAGCAGGGGAATTGAGAGGGGTAGGGGAAGGGAAAAAAGGGAAATGAAAAAATATGAGAAGAGGAAAAAAATGGAAACAAGGTCTTTGCAAATAGGGAAGGGTGAAGGGGTTGAAGGGAGGGCAAGGGAAGGGGAAAAATAAGAACCAAGTGTCTCATGTAATGGTACAAGGTCCAAATGATGAATGTAACTGGATTTTATACCGAAAATGTACCAATAAGGTTAATGGGGAAAAAACACATAATTACTACATAAGACATATATAAATGACATATCACCATGCTTGTAAGCATTTGTAAAAATTAAAGAAACTTTCTATGAAATTCTTCCTTATTAATTTACTTGACAAAGTAAATTACTTTGAATTTCAAAATTAATCTGAAAATAAAAACTTATTTGCTCAGTTATTATGCAAGTCTACAATACCCAGAAAGGAAAATGAAATCCTGGTATTTTTTATGCTTACTTTTCCCACATATACTTGAGTATGTCAATGACTCTTCGGGTACTTGGAATTGATTTATCTCTCTTAAAGAGAAACATTCTGGCTTTCACATGCACTCAAGCCTCTGACACAACTGCGGAGTTGTTTCTTAGCAGAGCATTAAGAGAACCACTTATAAGTTATCTGACTCTTCAAGACCCTCTGTGACAAAACCCAGAGCAGTTTGTTGGTTATCCCCGAAGTATTTGAAAGCTGAGTAGGATGAAGAGGAGGTTCACTACTTGCCCAGAACAATTTGTAACCCATGGCATGTTGTTGAGACTACTTTTGTTGGTTTCAGGTTTTTTTTTTCTGTACCAGGCATTGAACTCGGGATCTTGTGCTGGCAAGTCAGGCCTGGAGCCACTGAGCTAAATCCCCAGCAAGGCTTACTGTACTTATACATCTGATTATGATTAACCCTACCTTGCTGTGGTGGTTAGGTTTTTATGTCTTGTCTTTGCTGAGATGTCCAGGGGTTTGGTCAAACATCAGTGTACTCAGACCTGGGAAGACAGTTATTTTGTAGACATGATTAATGTTTAAATCTTTACACAGAAAAGAACACTCTTTGAAATGTGAATGAACTTCAAGCAGTGAGATAAATGGCTGAAAAGCAGAGACTGAGGTACTAGAAAATATTTTACCCCAGTTGTCAATATCAACTTTCTACTTCAGTTTCCTGACTTTTTGCCTAAATATGATTTCCTGTCCAAGTTCTGCAGTTCCTTTAAAGGTTTGTTAGGTATAATCAAGGGCATTGTACATCCTGATTTTGCATACTTAGATGCTATAGTGAAATTACAAACAAAGTTCAAACAAATAGTTCCATATCCTGTACAGGGCACTTTTGACCTCCTTGTTCTTCAAACTGTAGATCATGGGGTTTAGCATGGGAATCACCAGGATGTAAAGCACAGAGGCCAATTTATCAGAGTCAAAGGAGTGGCTGGACTAGGGCTGCACATACATGAAGAATAGAGTACCGTATAACACAACCACCACTCTCAGGTGAGACCCAGAGGTGGATAAGCCCTTGTGCCTACCATGTGCTGAGGTCATCCTGAGCATGGCTGTGAGGATCAGAGTATAGGAAACAAGGACTATCAGAAGAGAGGAAACCATATTAAATGCTGAAAAGATCAGTACCATCCACTCAAATTCTCTCATGCCTGAGCAAATCAAAGTTAACAAGGGAAGGCTGTCACAGTAGAAATGATGAATGACATTATTGCCACAAAAGGATGAGATGACAATTTTGATGGTCTCTATCATAGAGAGAAAGGTACTGTAGAGACAAGGGATTGTCACCAGCACCCAGAACACCCTGGGTGACATGACAATTGTGTAGAGCAGAGGGTCACAGATGGCCACATAGTGGTCATAAATCATGGCTGACAGAATGAAAAGCTCACTAATGATGAAAATGATGAAGTATGCTAGCTGTGTGGCACACCACTTGTAGGGAATTGTATTTTGATTAGTTAAAATATTTGCCAACATTTTGAGTCCCATGGGAATTGAGTAAACAAGATCAATGAAAGCCAGGTGTCTGAGAAAAAAAGAACGTGGGTGTTTGCAGCCTGTTGTCCACTTTGGTGAGGATGATCATGCCCACGTTGCCCAGCACTGAGGTTACATAGATGATAAGGAACAGCCCAAAGAAGGGGGCCTGAAGATCAGGGTGGTCTGGGATGCCCATCGGAATAAATTCATTTAGTGATGTCAAATTTCTGTTGTCCATCCATGACACTAAGGATACTTACTGTGGGAAGAATCATAAAAAGCCATTGGATTCCAAGAATTGTTGCCTATCAAAATCTTATCGTTGATCACATTATCTTTATATGTAAGACAAATCTACTTTTTTTGACCCAAAAAAATGAAATATGACTCAACTCTATGACTGGACCTAGAAAAAAATATGGACACCATTTAAACGTAGGGTAGACAATAAATATTTTAATTTTGTGTTATGTAGTGATTATTCTTAGAAAATATATAGAGTCTCTTGTTTTTTGTTTTTGATTTTGTTTTTTCCCCATTAAGTTTATTGGTACATTTTTGGTATATAATCCAGTTACATTCATCATTGGGATCTTGTACCATTACATGAGTATCTTGGTTCTTATTTTTTTTCCACTTCCCTTGCCCTCCTTTCACTTCTCCACCCTTCCCTACCTGCAAAGACATTGTTTCCATTTTTTTCTTCTTCTCATATTTTTTTCCTTTCCCTTCTTCCCCTTCCAATACCCCTCCCAATTCCCCTGCTGTTTTAGACCTTTTAGACCAGCTGAGCTTCTCTGCCCTCAGAGCCTGGGATAGCAGTGGGGGAGCTTCCTTCCAGGTGCTGGGACAGGCTGAGCTTCTCTGCCCTAGAAGCCTGGGATGGAAGCGGGGAGCTTCCTTATGGGTGCTGGGACTGGCTCACCTTGCCTGCCCTAGGAGCCTGGTATGGAGGCTGGGAGCTTCCTTTGGGGTTCTGGGTCCAGCTGAGCTTCTCTGAGTCTCTGGTGATTCTGTTACAAATATATTGACAGAACGGGTTTGACCTTGAATGAAAATTCTAATTTTTCAGAAACAACTATTAGTAAAATCCATATAATTTTTCAAATATATAAATTTATAAAAGAACTTTTAATGAAATGTAAAAACTTCCTCTTTCTTACTCTTGAAACTTCAGTCCCAATATTCAAATGAAACCATTATGAAGCCAATTTTAAGATTTTCTTTTTGCTTAAATTCTTTTATTGGTACTTTTTAAGTATACTATATGTTTACATTTATCATTGGGTGCTTGTACCTGTGTATGATGTATCTTGGTTCTTATTTTTGCCCCATTTCCTGTGCACCCTTCATCGCTCCACCCTTCCCTATTTACATAGAATTCATTTCCATTTTTTTTTCTTTTCTCATAATTTTTCCTTCCCATTCTTACCTTTCCCCATCTCCTCTCACCACCCCTACCCCTTTGGACCTTTTCCTATTTCAAAGTATCAATTATTAGTTATTAGTCCTTTTAATCCTTATTTACAGTCTCAGTTTCTCACACTAGAGAAATTACTCAGTATTTACAGGTCTGTCCTACTTTTTTCACTTCAGAATATGGCCTCAATATACATCCATTTAGCTATAAATAACTAGTTTCTCATTCTTTATGGCTGAATAGTACTCCATTTTATATATAAAAAAAAACACAAACACACCTTCTTTATCCAGTTTCCAGTTGAGGGGAACTTGGGCCGTTTCCAAGCTTTAGCTGTTACAAACTGTGCTGCTATAAACATGGGTGCACATATATCACTGCGGTATGATTCTTTTAATTCTTTGGGGAAAATTCCCAGCAGGAGAATAGCTGGGTCAAATGGGACCTCCAGCCCTACTTCTTTGACTTATCTCCATAGTGATTTCCATAGTGGTTGCACCAGTCTACACTCCCACCAACAATGGAGAAGGGTTCCTTTCTCCCCACACCCCTGGCTGCATTTGTTATTGGTTGATTTCCTGATAGCAGCCACTCTTTTTGGGGTGAGGTGAAATCTCAGTATTATTTTCATCTGCATCTCTCTAGTGACCAGTGATGTTGAACATTTTTTTCATATGTTTATTTGCTGCTTTTACTTCTTTGTCTGAGAAATTTCTGTTCAATTTTAATACTTTGATTTATTTTTCCTCTTTGTACATTTTCATATCAAGTGGTACACTAATTTCTTTCCATTTAGTCTTTGAAAATCACATTTTCACCCCACTATATTTGGTATACAATAAACATATTCAATGTTTTTTATAATAATAATGAATAACTTAGCTTGATTGCAGCAGTGCTGACATTAGCATTCTCAAAATGCAAATATTTGAATAGCATATTCATTTTCATTAGACCAATATATCCAAAATTTAACAGTTGACTGCAATCTTTCTGATTTTCTCTGTGTTGGATGTCAACTAAGTCCTATATCTATAATTTATTTAGTCTGAGAATAAAATTGCTGAAAGGCATCTACAAATTTGCTTCAACCCTAGCAGTAATATCATTCAAAATCATGAGTTTTATGTTGAAGCAATATTTTTAAAGTAGGCTTTAAAACAAGTAAATTTTAAGATAAATTTGAAAAACTTTAAGATAAGTGTAAAGAAATGATACCAAATTTATTTGAAAACATACCACTTAAAATTGTAAGATCAACTACTAAATATATCTCTGCTGAGAAACATTTCCCTAAGGTATGGAATGCTATTTTCAATGTCTTTTAGATAGGCAAATGGTACCATTTTATGAAGTATATGAAAAAAAGAAAAGTAAACAAAATGGGGAGCTGAAAGAACTAGATATTTTATGATTAACCTGAAGTACTTAATTTTGCTTACTTATATCTTCTTGGTCAAGACAAACAATTATTTGATCTAGAAAAATAAAAGTAGATATAGTCTTGATATGGAATAAATTGAATGTAACTTAATTTTGAATAAAGTACATTTTCTATGAAATATATTTCAGAGTTTTGAGAACACAGTGTAATTTAACAACTGCACTGTTTCCTTGTCTACTTTCCTCACTGTTTCTATCTTATAGTCTTTTAAAGGCAGCTGCTTCCAAATATGCAAGAAAACAATCATCCATACATTAAACTAATGACTCCAACGAATTGAAAAATGAAGATTCCAATGCTATTCATCCCAGAAGTTCAGAGAAACCTAGATTGTAAATAAATTACATAATAAGAATTCCAAGACCTTCTGAACTGTGCTGTCCCTTATGAAGATGTGAAAATCCTAACCAATAAATGTACCATTGATATAAATTTTTAAAAATACATAAAATTATACATTTCATTCAACTTGGTACAATCTCATGTTTGACTAAAAAGTTTGACTGTAGCTCATCTTGTGAATTATATCAAATACTGAGTGTTAGAATAGATGAATAAATAATCCCATTAAGGAATCAATGTAAGTTTAGTATAGAAGGAAAATTTTATGATTGATGAAATATATTGTAAAATCTAGACTGTACTATTTTTAAAAGTATACATTAAAAGTTTATTGAAAATGTCTTGCAAATCTTAAATAAATTGGTAGGCACTCTATGTTCCTGGATTTTTTAACTGACTGATATAAGGTTCTGATTCCTTTTCAGTTCTGCATGGAGACGAATGTTAATAACCACATTAGTATGTAAAGGTAGCACTGAGATTGATGTATGATAAATGCTCCAAATGGGATGTGTAGAAATACCTGTCTTTTCAATAACTCCATATTCTCACTACCTAACTTGATACTTTTGAGACTTGATACTTTTGAGTATTGTTTACTTTAATTCTAGTGACATTGACTTCTCATTGAGAGACTACATGGGGAAAAATGTCTAGCCAGCAGTAGAAAAAATCAAAATCCACCACCTATCTTAACCAGTTTATTCTTTCCCTTTATATCAGTGTGTAAAAATCATTTCTAGATTACCAGACGTTATTAAGAAAAAGTCCTTGACACTAAAGATAACTCTCCCATGAACAGACATAATTAACTTTGAAGGAAGTTTATTTTAAAATAATATTATCTATAGGTATATTGGAGCAATTTACTAAACATGGTGATGCTATTAAACAAAATGATTATATTTCAAAATGTAGGAAATCTTGTGAATCTTAATTATGACATAAAAATATTACTGGAATCATGAATTTAACTTTATAAATGGAGGTCTAAAAGATAACAAACACAAAATATAGAATACAGAGCAAAAAAATATTGATGAAGTTGGTTTAGAAAAGATAAAAATGACAACTTCAATGACTATCTAAATTAAGTTTCACAAGAAGAGAACACAGGAAATAAAGGAATGAAATAATAATAAATGAAAATTTATATTAAGAAAATACTATCTTTAGATTGGAATAGTCTCTTGTTGTCTAACATTATCAATGAAAATAGATCTGTACTCAGACTTAGGTTGGGGATAATTCAGACTTGGATAGATAAATTTAAAAGCTTTTAGAGAAAGTGTGGAAGTATGTAATTGAGGAAATGGAAAGTCCTTGTGTCCATGTAAGAGCAAAGGAAAGAAAGAAGAAAACTAAAAGAGAAAACAGAAAATTTGATCGGTTTAAATACACTTAAACTGTTTATATTAGAATGTACTGCACTGTCTTCAAAGTTGAAAATGTAAGTTTGAACATGAATTCTTTTTTTTTAGAGTTTCCCTTAGGTCTGGACTCATCTTTTTTGGCCCCATTAAGTTTATTGGTACATTTTAGGTATAAAATACAGTTACATTCATCATTGGGATCTTGTACCATTACATGAGCTTCTTGGTTCTTATTTTTTCCCCTTCCCTTGCCCTCCCTTCAGCCCCTCCATCCTTCCCTATTTGCAAAGACCTTGTTTGCGTTTTTCTCCCTTCTCATATTTTTTCTTTCCCTTTTTTCCCTTCTCCTATCCCTCCCAATTCCCCTGCTCCTTTAGATCTTTACTTCCTGTTACACAATATCAGTTATACATTTTTTAAATTACTATATTAAGATCTAGGAGACATTACCACAGATTTTACAGAATTTAAAAGGATATAGAAAGCATATTACAAAAATATTTTTTGAAATAAATTTGACAACTTCTAAGAAGTAACTTAGAAGACAAATTAATGAAACTAACTCTGGAGGAAATATAAAATTTGAATAGTACCTATTAAAGAAAGTATATTCCTAGCTTGAAAACCTACCTATATGACAACAGCAGGCTCATAAACATTTTAACTGATAAATTATATCAAACAATTAAAGCAGAATAAAGAAGGAACATTTCTCCCCTCATTTTAGGAACTCAGCATTGTGCTAATCCTAAAACTGGATAAAGATAATAGAAGAAAAAAGTATGAACAAAGATAGAAATTTGTTTAACAAACTCTTAGAAGTAAGTTCTGGCAGTATGTAGAAAGTGGTTTTGTTATAGGGATAGCACTGTTGGTTCAGCATTGGAAGATCCACCCCCAAAAGTCATTATTTTAGCAGAGGAAAGGAAAAAGCCATCTGATCCTGTCAGTAGTTGGAGAAAAAGTATTGGACTAAATTCTACAGCTTGAACATGCATTCTTACAGCTACCCTGAATAGACATTTGAAAATTCAAGTGAGGGCTGGGGACTTAGCTCAGTGTTGCCTCGCCTGCGTTGCAAGTGCAGTCCTGAGTTCTATCCCAGGTACCTAAAAAACAAAAACAAAAGTCAAATGATCAGATTGCTTAGCTTTTTGTGTAATTCTGAAAAAAAATTTACTTGAGGATATACTATGCATGATTTGATAGGTAACACTACAATAAAATACATTACATATTGATAAATATGAAACATAAAACAACTCATATTATAAAAGAAAATTACAGAATCACAGAGATAATTTTAACAAGAAATTGTATCCATCGCATAAATATAAAATTAAGATCTGTAACGTTAAATATACAATGAAAGCATGTGTTTCTATTTAAAAAATTACTCTCACACTCAACTGAGTATTGCTTACCATGAGATATAGGATCTGTTTTAGGGACAGGTGCTTGTATCATTCATCTTTGTATCTTAAGTACCAACATATTTAGTATATATCAATGCCTTGCAGACATGTTTTGTTTCAACTCAGCTAAATCAAACTATTTTTATTCCCCTAGGTATAATGTCACATCTGGCCTGGGAAACATTATAAATGTTAACTTCCTTTCATACTCTCCCTCCAGAGAATTACTAAATAATTTTATTCTCTTACTCTTCAATTTGCTGAATGTTCCAGTTCCATTGTCCTAGCCTGGGCACTAATTATCACCCAACTAACTGCTCTCAGAGAACTTTACTCTCCTTCACTGCATGTTGAGCTCTGCGTTACTCACCTTTCTCAGAGCTGAGACACAATACCCAATTTATACACCTTAGAGGAAGAGAGATCTAATTTATCTCATGGTTTAGGGGCATTCAGAATGTGGTCAGCTATTTCCAAAGCAGAATACTCATGATGGAAGGGCATGGCAGAGTAAAATGCTTCATAGTGGCCAGAGAGCAGACAGGGGAATGATTCCTGAGAAGATGGAGGCCAGGAATCATATATAATACTCAAGAATCCATGACTAACACAGACACATTCAGAAGTAGGAATTGGTTTATCCAATCAATTTAACATATGATAATTAACAGTCAAAATCCATGCCTTGCCAATTGGATGACCAAACGTATTTCCTTACACCATCCTTAATTTCCAAATAGACACAATAATAATGTGCCCAACATGAAGCAACTCTCTTGCATGTACAGAAAACAAAATAATCTCTTCCCCAGAGTTGCAATATTTATAGTATTTTTCAAAAGTTCAAGTCACAGTTTCTTCTGAGACTCAAAGGCTTAACTGTGAATCTATATAAAAATTAAAAGTGAGTTATATAATCTGAAGAGAAAGTGTAAGCATTCACTTTTCAAAAAGGAGTAACAGGAGATAGAAAAAGTTAAAAACCAGCAGGGCAAACATTACATCCTAGCATGTGGTGGTGAGATGTGAATTATAGAGAGCTTAGGTAGCCCCACTTGAAGGGCCTTATTGCGGCACACGAGGCCTATTTCTTAGACTGGCTTCACGTGTAGTCTGTAACTTTTCTTGACATTCCACATTCCTCACATCTCTGGTTTCCTGTGCTCTTCACTATGCCTTTTACTTCATTCCTGTAGTTGTATGCATTACCCTCTAAAGGGGTCCTTTCTTAGATTTACAGGCCTTCTTTTGAAATCTGTATGAAGGTTGTCTTGGACTCAGAACATTTGCATTGGCAGTAAAATCAGCATCCGGGGGTTGATACTAAAGTCTGCTACAGGAAAAACAGTATCCACGCCCTCTTTGACAATAGTATCATCATCTTCTGAGTTTCTGGATGGTTGAGCCCAGTGTACTGAATCTCATGGAAGCAGTTCCATTGGAGGCTCTTTTTAAAAACAGGTCCCATGGACTATCTCATCTCCTCAAGTGAAGGGTTTACACTTCCACAACCTGAACATGTGATATCTGGTGTCTTGCTAATTACTGAGTTACCTTCATGTCTCTTTATTTGTGTTCTTACACAAAGTGGATGGTTTCTTTTCAATGGCACCAATTTCTTCCACAACTATACCTTTTTCAGTCACATTTTTTCATGTGCTTCTTTCTGGAAAAAATTTAGGTTATTCAAATTGCCCTGCTCTGTGTTTTGCTTCAGTTCTCATTAGAAATTTGGCTAAAAGCAGCTAGCATTACCTATCTTGCAATCTGAATGTTGGGCTGTCTTGAAATTTCCTCTGCCAGATAAATTACCCTGTCACTTTTAAATTCAATCCTATGCAAAATCTTAGAATAGTCAAAATGAAGACAATTTGTTTGCCAGAATATAACATTCATGGCCTCCAATCCGTTTTCCAATGGAGAGCTCATTCCCATTTGAAAATTCCTTAGCCTGCTTTCACTGGTTCTGTTTTATGAGCATCCTAGCCTTGTATGTTCTTTTCCAAGGGCTGGTTGCAACTCAAGTAGGTCAATGAAGGTCCAACCTCCTCTACACAGCCTTCAAAGTCTCTCTCCTATACACAGCCAGATCTCAGTGTCCTTAGAGAGACATTGGCCCAGGATTTCTCAACCCCACATAGGAGAAGATGTTGTAATGCTCCTTTCAAAGTCTTTAAGGGTTAAATCTGTACCTGAGACCATTTGGAAGCACAAGTGGCCAGCTTTCTGGTCATAGCACAGCAAGTTTTTGAAAGTTAAAACTAAAATTCATGTTATAACCTAAGATGTTCAGATTTTAAGCAAGTCATGATTTGAGGGTCCACTCTATTTGGTGCATATTGCACTAGCTCTATCTTACCTTTGTCTCATACACTTTACTCTGTAATATTTGCTTTGTGGAATTACCAGGAAAATAAATATCATACACCAAATCTTTTCTTCAGGATCTCCTATCCTCTAGCATTCTATAGTATTATTAAAGGGAGACCACAGATTTCTATGTCTTGATGAAATTCTAAGGCTGCATGGTAAGAAGAGAAAATGACATTACCTTACTGAATAACCAAAAAGATATCTGAATTTGAGGTATTCACAGTGAATCTGCCTCTATACCCCACAGGTGAATAGTGATGTTTTTGTTTAGAGAATAATTCAAATGGAAAATTCAAATTGTACTTATTAGCCCTTGTAATGTTCATTGTTTAGGATACCAGTGTAGTGCAATTATAACAATAAAGAGAAGCAGGTTTCATTTTTCTTCATGAAGATGATAGTTTTAAAAATACATTATTGTAGTTGTAGAAGAATATTAGTAAGTATGCTAGAGTATACTTAGTCTGTGTTTTGTATTTACAGTTTATAATTGTGTCTATATGGTAGTTTAAATTGAAAAAATATTATAGATAATGACTGGAACTCATTTGATAATAAGAATGACTAGTTCCAACAACTCACCTAAAATGAGAAATGAATTCTTGTTCCCTTGTATGATAGCTAACCAGAAGCATATGGAAGAACTTATGACTGTCTCTTCACTTTGAAATGTAACAGTGGGATTTAAAATGTAATTTCTTCAATACTCACAAAGCTTCTAAGAAGAGGCAATAATGCCACTGTATTTTTCTTAATTATTGAGAGTATCTTTGATTTCCCTACTGAGGAATTCTTATGTACATTATTCAGGTGCTTTCCTTTATTATTGCTTTCAACTACCTGTACAAGTATCTTGATTAATTATATTATCTGTTGAAGACATGATTTGTTCACCCATAATTTCAATATTCAGCCTTTTGAACAATGCCTTTTAAGTTTTATATCTGTGAACAATGACAAGACTCTTTACACATGCCCAATTCTGATTAAAAACCAGATTCAGAAAGTGTACAAATTATAAATATATATGTAACTTTAATATTTTAAACTTTAGAAAATTAATGGTTAATGAGACATTAATTCTATATCTTACAATATAATTCTATATCTTAAAATGATCATCGGTATTGATTACTCATCCCAATTCAGTTCTCCTTCCATTCATCTGTCTTGATATGAAGTGAAGATCTATCCAAAATTCAAAAAATATACCTTCTCTTTAGAGTTTGGAAGAATTTCTAGGAATTTTTGAGCTCTTTAAAATAGAAGATCTAAGTACATGGACATGGTTTTGAGGACTTTTTTTTTTAATTTGTAGTTTGAAAAATCATTTCCATGCATGAACTTTTTTCTAGGGTATGTCTAAATTTAAAAAAAATACAATACATCACCGCTTATGATCCCAAACTCTACTGCAGATAGCTTTGCTACAGGAAATTTATGTATCCCTAAACTATTGTAATTTTTTATACTAAACTACTTTGAATTTTCCAAAATTTATTGTATGTAACATTAAATACTATGACTCCTACCAGCTTAGCAGTAGTTTTGTTAGATCACAGCTCTGGGTTTTAAAATTTGTATTACATCATAAATATAAGAAAAATTTGAAATAATTTATCAATACTTATCAGTAAAGTACAGACTAACTTTTAAAATCAATGAATTTTTTACCCAATTGTAGGTGTCAAATATTTCTTTTCTTTTTACTTTATCATTTCAGAGACTATCAAAAGTTATAGCAATATTTCTACAGCAATAGAAATGTGAACTTGGATTACAAGAAAAATCATCTGTCATATCTACACTTAGAAATGTTCACCTTCCAATTTTCTGGAGCATTTTTTATCATGAATGGGTGATGGATTTTGTCAAATGCTTTTTCTGCATCTATTGAGATGATCATATGGTTTTTGACTCTGTTAATATGGTTTATTACATTTATTGATTTACAAATGTTGAAACATCCTCGCATCCCTGGCATAAATCCAACTTGGTCAGGCTATATGATCTTCTTGATGACCCTCTGTATTCTGTTTGCCAGTATCTTGTTGAGGATTTTTAATCTATGTTCATTAGGGAGACTGGTGTGTAGTTCTCTTTTTGGGTTGGGTCTTTCCCTGGTTTTGGAATCAAAGTAACATTTTCTTCCAGGAATGAATTTGGAAGTATCACTTCCCTTTCA
>NW_004624741.1:33086354-33116146 GCF_000247695.1 Heterocephalus glaber | reverse complement strand
TAATATTAAAGGATACACAATATCAGATACTCTTTATAGTATACCATAGACTTTCATCATGATAAAAATTCATTTTTAAAATCAATAATATTCATATCTATATATGGCAACATACATATTATTTAATTATTCCATGAAATTATTTTATTCACATTTTTTAGCTACACAGATAATTTTGTTACAAAATTATGCACTAAGAAAAATATCTATCACTGTACTGTGTAAATACAATAGAAATGTTATAATACAAATAAGAATACATTGAGAATCGGACTGTTACAGATGTCATACATGCAGATGCAATGACACGTATGGACATAAAACAGCATACTAGGCATTGATTCCAGACAGAGTTGTTGAAATTATAATTTCTGCTTCTTTATTCCAATCATATTTTCAAGTGGAGGCAAAGATCCTTCCTCAAATAGTTCACCATCACATGAACAAGTTTGAGGGTTGTCAGCCACAAGAAAGACACAAGAAAGAGAAACAACAAAAACACTTCTCATAAGTAAGGCATCATAAGCAAGAATCAACAAAAGTAGAACATGACTTTTTTTTTTTTTTTTTTTCCCGGGATTTTACCTTGGGCTTTTTTGTTTGCAGGGCGGGCGTTGGCGGCTTTGAGCTAAATTCCAGGCCAGAATATGACTTTGAAACAAGCATTTTCCTCTTATTTAGAGAGTGAGGAAAGAGTGTGCATGCACTAGAGAAAAATGTGCAGTAAGGAATCAAGATCAAGCCACTTGTGCAGAGGGGTATGCAAAACTTTGGACACCTGGACCAGAGCTCCAGTAATATATTATAATTGGGATATGTCCTCATAACACATATGCAATAAATAGGACAAAATGAAATGTTTCATCTCAATATACAAACAATTTGAATTCTTTTGATCTATTAGAAAAAAGAAGCACCCTAAGCCCACCAGGAGGACTTTTGAGCACATTATTAAATTATCACACTTAAATGAGCCTGGTGAAACTGCAATCATGTTCATCTTTAACATTTGTAAAGTATACAGAGACTAAAAAGAACTATCCTGCTTACACACATGTAAAGGATCTCACAGGTGCACTTGGACATTGGAAATGTTATGGTAATGTTGGCAAAATTCACAAAAGCCATTTCATTTCCGGACCAAATATTCTCTCTGATTGTCAAATGGTGCACAATGCTGCAGCCTCCCCAGAGGGCCTGTGAACTGTAAACCAATTCTACTTATCTGTCACACTGTTTTCAAGTATTCAGTCTACAATAAAGGGAATTTTCATGTTTTCCACAATTTTATAGAAATGTGTCTACTACCAGAGTTATAAATCTAAAGAAATAAAAGTATATAATGAGCTATTGTGTTTGCTATACATTCTAGAGGAATAGAAGAATAGGTACAATCTAAACTTCGTTTGTAGGAATAGTAATGCAGATCATTTTTAGAAAAGATATTGCATAGTTTTTTTCCATGATCTTTGTAGGGCACATTTTACATCTTTGTTCCTCAAGCTGTAAATCAAAGGATTCAACATAGGGATGACCAGGGTGTAAAATATAGAATCCACTTTGTCAGTGTCACTGGAGTGATGGGACTTGCTCTGCATGTACATAAATATCAGCATCCCACAGAACACAGTGACCATGGTTAGGTGGGACCCACAGGTGAAGAAGGCCTTGTGCCTGCCCTCTGCAGACTTCATCCTGAGAATGGCTATGAGGATGAGCAGGTAGAACATGAGGACCACCGGAAAAGAAGAAATGAAATCAAAAGCAGCAAAAATCACAATTATCAATTCAATTTCATATGTGTCTGAGAAGACAAGAGATATCAAAGGGAGAGTGTCACAGTAGAAATGACTGATGACATTGTATCCACAGAAGGCCAAAGTGAATATCTTTATGGTGACCAGAAGAGACACAAATGTGCAGTAGAGATAGGGAGTCCCCACTAGTACCCAACACAGCCTTGGTGACATGATGACAGTATAGAGGAGAGGGTTACAGATGGCCACATAATGGTCATAGGACATCACAGACAGAATAAAAACCTCATAAGCAATAAACACAACAGAGAAAGCAATGTGTGTAGCACAACCATAATAGGAGATTGTATTTTGATCCACCACAAAATTAGCCAGCATTTTGGGTCCAACAGCTGTAGAATAGCCAACATCAGTGAGAGCCAGGTTTCTGAGGAAAAAGTACATGGGAGTTTGCAGCTTGGGGTTCAACTGGATGAAGATGATCATGCCCAGGTTGCCCAGCAGTGAGGTCAGGTAGACGATGAGGAACAGGAGGAACAGTAGAGCTTGCAGCTCAGGGAGATCTGTGACACCCAGCAGGATGAACTCAGTCACCGCTGTGAGGTTGGGCCCCTCCATCCAGGGCAATCAGGAAACCTACTCAGGACAGAAATAACAGTGGAGTCAATAGTTTTTCAATATTATCTATCACCTGGGGAAATTTTACTATACAGAGGCACTGCATATAAACTCATTCAAATTTTCCCATTTAGAATATTTTAAAATAAACCTATTTTTCAAAAATGACACTGAGGGGTCTTATGTGGAATGATTATCCTCCCAAAAGAACATTACTTCATCAAACTCTAATTGTTTATGAAAAGTGACCTTGGACATGTACCTGAAAGTCTTTCTTTTCATATAAAAAACAACATATCCTTAAAGGTTTGAGGGAAGAATAAAGTAAGTCTTGGCTATTCAGTGAGGGTTATGCTGTGTGAAAAAATAGTTCTCTCAAGGTCATGTACATACTTATTCTTGGTGTTTTGGTATTGTTAGTGATGATGGCAATGTGACATGATCACTTTGCAGAGCAGTGGGTTGCAGATGCCCACATAGAGGTTATTGCCCTTTGCAGACAGAATAGTGAGCTCACTAATTATAAGCATGATGGTGAACAATGGTGTAGGGGATTGCTTTTCAATTAGTTATGAAATTCACCAATAGTTTGGTTCCCACAGCTATTGAGTCACCAAGTTTAAGAATACTGAGATGTCGAATAAAACGTATGTGTGTCTTTGAGGGTGAAGTCCACCTGCATGAGGACAATCATGCTGGAGCTGCCCATTATGCAGTTACACAGATGAACAGGAACAGCCCAAAGAAGGGGCCTGCAGATCTAGGTGGGGTGTGATGTCCCTTAGAATGAATGCTCTTCCACTGATACATTTCTGTCATCTATTCAGGCCACTAAGAATGCAGACTGTGGGCAAAATCATTAAAACCCATTGGGCTTCAGGAAGTATCACCTGTTAAAATCTTAGTAATCAACCCATTAATTATAAGATGAACTAACATATTTTCCCTAACTGAAAATCACCTCCACCACTGAACCTGAGACCACATTTAGAAACCTGTAAAACATACGGAGCTCATGGACATTTATTTCTCTGTTATGCAATGATTATTATTATGAAGTACAGTACATACATACCTTTGAATCTGTCAACAATATATGCTTCCAAAAAATTTAACCTTTTTTGGTAATTCTGATATTTTTACAAAATAATTCACTAAAACTTCAGAATTTACTCCAATCTTTACTTTTTTAGCAGAATTATAATGTAAAGCAACAGCTCTCTGCTTTTTCAGCTTGCATCTTCAGTCCCAATCCTAAAAGTAAACTATTATTAAGACAACTTTAACAGAATTTGACTAATAAATCAAGCACCTCATTTTAACTGAACATATCAACAGATATTCTCATTCCCTGGTCTATTTATTCTATGAAAATTGTATTTTATGGTACCATGCTTTTATATGCTTTAACATTTTAATGGTATTTTGTAATGATTTAATAATTTAGTTTGTTTGTAGGAGTTTCCAAAATGATCATTCTATACAACAAATATTGCATAATACATTCACACTTGCTCTACAACAGTATGTCCAAACTTTAATAATAGATTGCAATCATTCTGGGTTTTGCTAAGCTGCATGTCAACTAAGTTCTGGATCTTTAAGTTACTCAGTTTGAGGACTTACAGATCTTTGCACATCTGTCTTTATATTAGCAGTAATATCATCACAATGATTTGTTTCATGTTCCAGTTATAATTTCTCCAGTATATTTAAAGATACATTAAAAAGAGGTCAGATTTATTTAAAAATTTACCCTATAAGATTGTTAGCTAAGCTACGATAAATATCTCATAATGAGAAATATTATTGTAAAGTAGGCGATGCTCTTTTAATATCTCAGAGGTAAGAACCATCATTTTATGTAATTTGTGGATGAAAGAAAAGAAAAAAGTAACACGGCCAATGTATTAGACATTGTATGATTAATTTGTTATTCTTGTTTACTTGTTTAAATGTGCTTAGACAAGATAAATAATTCGATCTATAAAATTCGATATAGCATTAATTTTAATGAAGTAATGATTTTATTTTCTTTGTGAATACTATTCTTGTACCTTTATAGATCTCCCAATCAGATATACATGGAAAGTTTTGAGTTAACAATAGTAATGTCAATATTTTATTTTCTCCACATCTACTTTTCAGATAGTCTTCTCCTTCATACTCTTTTAAAGGCAGTTCACATCAATTGAATCAATATTTATTTCAGTATGTTATATATTAAGGTTATCATTCAGAGTCTGATAAAATAAACACACTGTTTTATGAACAAATATATATTTAAATATGTTTGTATACACACACACACACGCGGAGATGCGTCTGTATTTGTTGTGATGTAAGAGTGTGTTCTTTTGGGAATTCATGAGCCAGGCTGACTTCCTGTTGTCCTTTCTCTTTCTACAGGTTCCTTCTCTAGGGCAAGGCTGTCATTACTCATCAGGGGGAATTCTAGTGTTTCTCTGCAAGTAGCTTTAGCACCCAGGCTTTTCCTTACTAATTTCTATCATATCGTTCCGCATCATCTGCTCAGCAATAAGGCAACACTTCCATATTCAGCATTCTTAGTGACTTTCTGAATCTCTGCATTCTCCTACATTATCACACTTCAATTTTCCTGTCAAGAAAAACTAAATTTTCATATGAAGTTTCTTATTTTAATTCCATTAATTACTGGAATTACTCCTTCTTTCTGAGGACTTTTCTATTTTAACTGGGCATATTAAGTGTATTATAATTTTGCACACTAGTGTAAAACAAATATATATTTCACAATAATTAGATGAGCCCAACATCTACAAAACCAAAGAAATGTTAAACACTTGAGATGCAAATAATATTAATCCTAATTTGATCTTTTTTGCTTAAATTCTTTTATTGGTACATTTTAGGCATACAATACATTTCCATTTATCATTGGGTGCTTAGACCTGTACATGATGTATCTTGATTCTTATTTTTCCCCATTCCCTTTACCCCCTCCACCCTTCTCTATTTACAGAGACTTTGTTTCCATTTTTTCCTTTGCACATAATTTTTCCTTTCTCTTCTTTCCTTTCTCCTTCCCCTTCCAATTTCCCTCCCCCTTTGGACCTTTTCTTCCTATTTCAAATTATCAATTATTCATTTTAATCCTTATTTACTCTTTCAGTTTCTCACACTAGAGAAACACTTTGGTACTTACACATGTGTGTCCTATTTATTTCATTTAAGAGATTGGCCTTGATATGCATCTACTTAGTGGTAAATGTCTCTAGTTTCTCATTTTTGTGCCTGAGTAGTACTCCATTTTATAAAAAAAACACATATCTTTATCCAGTTTTTGGCTGATGGACACCTGGGATGTTTCTAACCTTTAGCTATTACTATCTGTGCCGCTATAAACATCCTAATTTGATCTTTACACATCATGTACACCTGTTTAATTTTCATATGTACGAATTTTGTGTCTATTAAAAGTAAAGATCAAACTGTAAAGACAAATCCTAGACACATAATGTATACATTTACATCTAACAAAAAAACCCAAATTGACCCATTTCTCTTACACTGTTTAATTGGAAAAAAAGTGATAACACAAAATAATTCTTAATTTCTAAGTTTATTTCAAGCTTATACTCTAATGGTCCCTATCCTGGAAATTATCGTGTTTGTGTGTGTGTGTGTGTGTGTGTGTGTGTGTGTGTGTGTATTTACTGGTATATGTTAGTGTGCTTGAGTGTAAAGATCATACCTAGCACTCATTAAAATTCCTCCACTAAGTGAAATTCCTCAGCCCTTAGAATTATCTAATTCTTCATTACACACGTCACTGTATTTGGGACAAACATTGAATCTCCTTAAGTTTATCAGTGCACACTGAAGCCATAGAAACTGCCTTTGGGACCAGAAAAATTTTCCATTTTAGGATTTTGTACTTTGGATAATGCAAAACTCAAGAATAGCAGGAAAATCTTTTTTATTGACCTTCAGTAATTGTTTAACCTTTTCTTAGAATCATGGAATCATATTTCAGGGAAATTTAAAAGGAACCTGTCCTGATACAATCTCCTGTAACACATGGGCTGGTTGTAAGGCAGGTAAGATTTCTGCATAAGCTATGGTGAAGTATATCCCTGTAATGACTATTTGTTTTCTGTGTAAACACTTAAGCAGTTTACTTTATCAATGGAGACATCATAGTTTAAGTTCTGCCATGCCTCCTGAAACTTAATAATCTAGGGGCAAATATTTGATTATTTGCAAAAGAAAATGCAATATTTCAATCTTGAGTCTAATTGAAATTGAAAAAAAAAACAAAGACACTTAGACCTTACATTTAGACTTTGCAGTAAATAAAATACATGATGTAACCTACCTGTGTAGAGAGGTCTTCTAAGATTCACAACCTGAAAATATTCACACAGAACTATATATGCTTAAAGATTCAAGTCCAGGAGCCTGAGGAACAAATTCCCAAATACACCCTTGATTTCCCAGGGAATGAAGGGACCATGACTCATAGTCAATTCTCTGAAAACATACTCAAAGTGAAGTGCAAAGAATGGTGAAGGATTCACCATTAAGCAACTCTATGGAGTAATAGAAGAAGGCAATATTTCCATTTGTTACTTAACTCTTCTACTGAATGGTACCCTAATGCATATATTAGCTGGGAAGGGCTGCTGCTGGTCTTTGGATGAAGAAAACGCAGCAGTTAGGAAACATCTGTGTATATTCCTTAAAAAACAGATGATACAGAATATGAATTCAAAATGTAAATAATTGTGAATAGACCCAATACTGATATTTTTTGTTGAATTTCTAAGGCATCCATTATATATAGCTAGTCTTATTTCAAGTTTTTAATAAGAAATTTTAGATTGTAAAATATATTTCCATAGAAGTCATCAGTCTTTCCTCAGTGCACATGTGAACACTGCAATTGATTATTTAAAATATTTTTTCTTTGTTTAATATTAATCGTACATTTTATGTATAAAATATAAGAGATTCATCATTGGATATTTGCACCTTTACATAATATATATTGATTCTTAATTTTCCCCTTTCCCCTGCCTTCCCTTCAACCCCTCCACCCTTCCCATTTACCAAGACTTTGTTTCCATTTTTTCATTTTCTCATATTAATACCATTCCCCTCTTTCCTTTTCCTTACTCCTCCCACTTCACCTTCCAATTTGCACCTTTTCTTCCTATTTCACATAAAATATTTTTTCTTTTCACTTGCAGCAAATTAAATATTCTGAAAGAAATTTAAATGCAAAAGTGTATCTGAGGAGTTTGCTTATCTACTAGCAGCTTTAAAGTAATTCTCTGGAAGCATAGATATTCAAAAGAGATTTGTACATTGTGATGGAATATGTGACTAAATTAGTTAAGAAAAGGACAAAAAATCTACCCTGAAATTATCCAGACATTAATGTGTTATTCCTAATGATTTAATTCATCATTATGATCTATTACATTTCATGAGTTATGTGAAAATTTATATTTCATCTTTCTAGAATATTTTCAACCTCAGAGGAGAGGAATGTTGTTTACCTGGATATTACATAAAAACAAAAATCTAAAAATCCAAATGTGAGCCAGCAATTCTACTTTGGAATATTTATCTAATGTAATGAAACTCAAAACTGCAAAGACAAATGATGGCTTTTCATCATTATTGCAGCATTATTTGAAATAACCGAGATGTAGTTACTGCATACATGGCCATTATGGATGAATGGATGCTGAAAATGTGATATATGCATGCAAAGTAGCATTAGTTAGCCATCAAAGAGAAGGGTATGATAAAATATGTAACAATAGAGTTAAACTCTAAGGAAATTACACAGTGAAATAAGCATATTTCACTTTATCATTTTTCCTCACTTTTATGTTTAATGAAAATAGTCAAACTCAGAGAATTATAAAGTAGCATGGTGGGGATTAGGGATCAGGGAAAAGGGAGAGAAGAAATGTTGAAGTTACAAAGTTTCAGTTCCACATTATGAATAACTTATGCTGATCTGGCGTACAACAATCACTATAGCTAAGAAATATTCTTTTATATACTTAAATTTGTTAAGAGGATAGAACTTAGGTTAATTGTACCCATGATAAAATAATTTCTTTTAAAAGGAATCACGTACTTTTATGTCATACTATAATTATGAAAATTGAAATTATTATTCTAAATGACACCATGAAAATAAGAACAATATGATTTTAGTTTTGTGAACTATTTAGAGGCTATGAATCTCAGGACATGGAAAATGAAAGAAACTGTGCAAGGAATGGGGAGGAGGAAGGGAGGAGAAAAATTCCTCAATAAGTACCTACAAGTGCTGCTAAGATCTTGAATCTATATAGAAGTGTTGGCTGCAGAAAATTGTGCATGTAATAATTCCTGCTGAATTGTTCAATGTAAATTACCTAGCACTATATTGTGGGATTTTATTTCAACAAATTATTTTAAATGAATTCAGAATTAACTTCAATCATTTGAAATGTAAGGATTTAGTTATTCGTGTCTTTAAGTGAATTTATGATTTTTCTTCTTGCCTGTATGTTTTGCATGAATTTGCTTTGATACATCTTGCATATTATCTTCAATTAAAATGTTGACTTAATTTGCTTTGGGTTTTTTGTGGTGTAGGTGTTATCCATTAGATTGTAATCGGAATACAATCTTATGATAATTTATTTAACTCCGTACAGTTAACTCTACTCACCATAGCTTGGCAACACTACACATTTAAATTTTTCAAATTTCTGAGTTTGCAAAAATGTTCCATATGAATTTACTGCTTAATTAACTCTATAAAGTCACTCTGATTGCTCTAGCAAATAGTAACTTTTAAATCCATGTTTTCATATATTAAACCATATTCATTCTTACAATGAGTTATATAGAAATAGAACTGGCTTTACTTATTCACATTAGTCAGTGATTTATTTTGCCATTAAATTTCATATTATGTAAAAAGGAAATTTTGCACTCTTTCTTTTCTTCCTAAATATGTTTTCATCATAATGAGCTTTCTCTTTCCACACCTAAGCCTGATTTACAATTTTTCATTCTTAGAAAGCCATCGTTGTTAACTACATATTGATGTCTTTTAAAAAAATCTATGGTTTAAATTTGTACATATTTTAAACTGAGATTTTAAAGATTTAATATCTAATACTGCAAATTTATTTTTCACTTAGGTATATGTTTTTTGGATTTACCAGTATTTTCTGATTGCAATATACAGTGTTCCTTTGTGGCATATGAAAATTTATTAGATATTTGTGATGCTTTCCTAGAGTCTATGATCTTTATAATCAGTTATTAGAGTAGGAATGTTTTCTTTACTCCTCTATCCACCATTCATTTTAAACCTTACATATTTAAACTTTTCAAATTTCTCAATTTCTAGAACTGTTTCATGTGAATTTACATTGACATTTTTATGTTATTGTTGAATTATATGCAAAAATTGTGAGATAGTTTTTTTTTGTAAATTTTTATGCATATTCACTTTATCTTTATAGATTATAAGGCAATTACTTATTGATTTAATTTGTCAGCGATTGTATTCATTTTTCCCAGTCATGGTTTCTTCTTTTATTTTATTTGTGGTTATTTTTATGGTATATATTTGAATTTTTAGATCATTAATTTATCAATTTGCAATTTTTTGCATTGTGTTTGGGGCTCATTTACGCACGTCCATGTACACACATATACACACACAAACAGGGACTGTCCTTGTTTACGTATCTGGGACATGCATGTTAGTGCTATGATTACACTTTGATATTTGAAGAGTCACCTGGGGAAATGGCAGGGGAGAGAGGCTTCCAAGAAAACACACAATGTAGTAGGAAAATATAAAGGGAAAACACGTTCTGCTAATATAATTTTGACCTATTATTTAAATTTATTGATCTGTAGAAGGGATATTATTCATAGATTTCTGTTTGTAGGAAGATTTTTCTGTTGGAGTTAAAGAAGGGAATCAATCCTTGAAGTAGAAAATGTCTTCAAATAAAATAAATATCATAAATAAAAATAAAAGATAGAAAATAAACACTATCAGTAATGGAAGGTTAACTTGGTCAAGATTTTTATCATTACTACATCTTAGAACTTGGAAGTTTTATTCTCAATCTATTGATGTGAGACATATATATGTATATGTATACATATATGCTATTTTTAACCATTTTTATTTTTGCTATGGTGAATGGCATCATGATTTTTTAATATGAAACCAAACATCATAACACCTCTTAAATCCAACATAACTTATTTTTTTACATATTGTTAACTAAACACCTAAGTTTTAATAATTTCCAATATACCATACATTCATCTTCTTTTCATATCAGTGTAATATTCCTCTAATACTTTGAAAATATGCCATCTCACTACTTTTTATGGAACAATTCTTAAAAACCAGTTAAGGGAATTCTCCCTAAACATTTAGATGATTCCACAAATCAAGCCACCTGAACTGGATTTTAGATTGGAAGTGTTTTTTATGTAAATTTCCACTTTGAGATCCTAGTAATCAAAAATTTCTTTTGCTAGTATTTTATGTCCCTATAATTAAATAATGCAATACATCAGGTTTATGATTGCAACCTAAAATATAGACTGATTTTTATAGGCACTCCCTGATTTTTTGATATTTCTTACTTTAATGGCATTGAAATTTCTGAGTTGTTAGTGTGAACAGTATTAAACTCTGCTGACTCAAAAGGCTTATCAATAATTTGATTGAATACTAATTCCTCATTTTTAAAACTAACATTAGTGAATAAAATTTGAAGCTTTCAGAAATGATCTATGAACCACTTTAATAATAAATTTAGATGAACTTTCAAAATGAATGAAATAACATATATAATTATAAACCTCAACAGCAACTCTTTTGTTTATATTTCATCATTTAAGTAATTAACAGTTATGCCGACATTTATAATAACATATCATAATGTGTTATATTAAAACATGCTATGATTTTATACAATTGGGTACTAAAAACTTTATATTTATTTTACAACAAATTTCCACAATCTGATGACCAACAATAACTAATATTAATTTGTCATTGTTCATATTAAACTTTAAAAAAATATTAAAATAGTTTCACACACAGATGCATAGATCAAACGTAATTCTACAGTTTATCATACTGAAATAATCTATTTCATTGTCTCTTCGGTAATATTTACCTCACTGTGACAATGTATACAGCCTGTCATTATTCCAAACAATTTTTATTCACGTGTTGATTACACAGATAATTTTGTGGCCTGGTACTGTACTTCAAAAACAGAACACCTTTTCTATGACACAAGTAAAATTCCAAGAATATTGAATCATAATTTTCTGAAAAATACATGGAGAAATGAAGATTTATGAAATAAGTATGTTGATAAGACAAGTATATACATATTAGATTACACTCAAACTAAGAGGCTAATACAAAACGCATGTAGTCCAAGGATGAAATATCATCAAAAAACAACAACAAGGCCAGGATTTAGCTCAGTGGCACCACACCTGCCTGGCAAGCTCAAGGTCCTGAGTTCAAACCCTGGTAGTACTTTTGTGTTTATTTCCTCCTATTTTTCTTTTTAATTATGATTACCCAAGATTTTCATCCTTCCTAATCCTTAAAAGAACATCTTTTTTTAATAGATTGCTCAGGAAAAAGAACAAAAATAACCTTCAGGTATTATTTTTTTATTTGACACTAGTTAATGAAAATTAATAAGCAATAAAAACAAACACCTCAATACATGATTTATATGGCAAGCCTCAAGAAATTTATCGGAATTGCTGCATTTGCCTTTCTAAAACTCAATTAATTTAGATTGAATCATTTCATACTCTGAGCTGATGGGTTGCTGTACTGTCAGACATGAGGACAGGGGCCACTGATCCCAAAGGCCACCACAAGGAATAGTGGACTTTGAGCCAAGTCTCCCAACCCTATTCCTCACATCAGCACACCACATCAAATCTCCTGAGAATGACCGAGATTCATTTTAACACAATCCATTAACGTGTGTAGAGCATAAAAGAGAAAGATTTCATTTGCTTACCCAAGGCTAGAAACACACACACACACACACACACACACACACACACACACACACACTAAAGATCGAAATAGTTGAGAAGAGCTCACCAGCCATTCACTCCTCTTTGTGCTACCACTAGGCCTCACTCCCACTCAGGAAACACCACATATTCATTGAAATTAGGATCTCCAGGTTCTAATCCTTCCTTACTATACTTTAACATTTCTTTGATTATTATGTTTATACTTTGTTTCTCTTTCTCAAAGAAGGAAGTGTTAGTTGTTTTGTTCACTAAATTTGTATTAGCCATTTAGAATTTCAGCTGCTACAAGAAGACCAGGTTCTGGATACATCCCAAGGCTATTTGTACTCTCTTTACCTTGTGCATTTAGAGAGCAAGTTCTCATGAAAGCTCATTTCTGTGACTCCTCTTGTATGTATCTTTCAAAAAATAATGCATATCTTTTTCCATGTCCTTTGAAAAACATATTTTACATTTTTGTTCTGCAAGCTGTAGATCAGTGGATTCAACATTGGAACAATCAGAGTATACAATATGGAAGCCACTTTATAATTGGCAGTGGAGTGACTGGACTTGGGCTGCACATACATAAATAGCAATGTCCCATAGGACACGGTGACCAAGGTCAGATGGGACTCACAGTTGGAGAAGGCCTTGTGCCCAGACTCTGCAGAGTTCATCTTGAAAATTATTATAAAGATGAGCAGGTGATATACAAGTATGACCAGAAGAGAGAAAATCAAAAGCTGACACAAGCAGAAGTATCACCTCTACGTCATAAGTATCTGAGCAGAGCAATGATAACAAGGGGAGACTGCCACAGAAGAAATGACTAATAATATTGTGGCTACAAAAGTACAAAGTGGAAATCTTTGTTATGAGCAAAAGAGACACAAATGTGCAGTAGAGATAGGGAATCACCACTAGTACACAACACGCCCTTGGTGTTATGACTACAGTGTAGAGGAGAGGGTGACAGATGGCCACATTCTGGTCATAGGACATCGCAGACAGAGTAAAAAGTTCACTGCCCACAAGAGCACCTAAGAAAGTCAGCTGTGTAGCACAACCATAATAAGAGATTTTGTATTTTGATTCACCACAACATTTACCAACATTTTGGGTCTGACAGCTGTGGAATAGCCAAGATCAATGAGAGTCAGGTATCTGAGGAAAAAGTACCTGAGAGTTTGCAGCCTGGGGTCCACCTGGATGAGGATGACCATGCCCAGTTTGCCCAGCACTGAGATCAGGTAGATGGTGAGGAACAGGAGGAAAAATGGAGCCTGCAGCTCAGGGTGATATCTGATGCCCAGCAGGATGAACTCGGTCACTGCTGTGAGGTTGTGGTTTTTCATCCAGATTTACAGCAAAATTTTCTTGATAGAACTTTCAATATAGTCAATAAAGGTCCAAGCTTATTACCTGGGGGAGTTTATTATGCAAAGCTTGTATCAGTGAGCTGTATCTAATGTATCTGATATAAATTATTTTTAAATAAATGCATTTTCAAGAATATGATATACCTTGAAATAGAGACATACAGAATATAGAAAAGTATTTCCCAACCAAGGAGGTTTTACACATAAAAAGATATTTCCTTGTCCACTCATATTTTGATTGTATCAGATGGGGAGTGAGCTATCATTGGTATATAATGGATAGTGCCTCCTTTAGCAGATAAGCTTCTCATTATATCCAATATATAGTCTATAAAAATATCCAGCCAGTCCCAATTATCAACCTTTATAAGTTTCAGAAACTCTGGTAGGTTTCTGACAGGTAAATCTACCCTGATAGGTAGACAGCCAAATAGAAATATAGGTGGATGAAAATATTTAAGCAAAAAAATCATTTAAGATTAAACATTGTAGAAATTTGGGGCTCTGGGTAAATAGATAAATTTATGCTATTGTTTACATTTTCTCTTGCCATTTATTTAACTACAATCATGTAGTGGCACTCGAGAATTTCATTTATTGTATGGCTTAATACATATTGTGTCTGTATAATAAGAATTTCTAATGATAAATTTGAAAATTGCATGTAACTACTTCCAAATACAAAACTACAAAGGCCTACAACTCTAGGTACAGCTGAAAGTGTTAAAACACTTAATAGAGATGGAATAGCTGTATAAATAAGGAAAATATAACAGATATAACTGGGAACTGTCATTATAAGAATAAACAAGTTGATCCTTATTTACACTTAGTTTTTCACACCAGAGAAACTATTCGATACTTACACATGTCTGCCCTATTTATTTTACTTAAGAGCATCCCCTCAATGTGCATTCATTTAGCTATAAATGTATCTAATTTCTCATTCTTTATGGCTGAGTGGTAATCCATTTTATTAAAAAGAAAACACATTTTCTTCATCCAGTCTCCTGTTGGTGGGCAATTGGGCTGTTTCCAACTTGATATATGTATGTTCATATATCTCTGTTACAGTTTACTTAGCATATTCAATATTATTTTGTGCAAATAATTTGCCTAAACGTTATTCTCATATACAATATGTCACTGCACCATCCTTGAGAAGAATGAAGTAGCATTACATGATCCAGTGGTTCTATGCTGCTTGGAAATAGTGCTCAAAAAACATGTACCTATGTGTTTTTAATGGTGATGGTAACATAACAGAAATGGATTTTCACTACCTGTGAATATTCATATCCAAATGGGGATTGATTTTGCTTTTATATAAGTGGTATAAAGATAACTAAGTGTAAAACATGACAAGGAGAATGTAACAAGTTCAGTTTAGATCAACTTCTACACACACGCACACTAACACTAAAATTGGACAAACAGCATGGCGATGTCTTAGGTTACTTACTTTCTATTTATTAATATCTATTTTAATAAAATTTAGGAATTAACTTGTGTAAGGCATATAGTATGCCTATAATCACAATATTCTGAAAGGCTGATGTAGAAGGATTGCAAGATCCAGCCCAGCCTGGGAAATTTAGCAAGATGGTCTCTCAAAATTGAAACAATAAAAAATGAAAAGTCTGGGGACTCAGCTCAGTAGTGGAGGCTGATCAGACCCCCAATCATCTGATCAAGGGGGTGGTGGCATGGAGGATGGATTAAAAAAGACAAGACAAGATCTTAATGCATAAATGGGGGGGCCCAGGACAGTCAAAGCTCTTACCTGTCTGACACCATCTCTGGAGCTTGTCATTATCTATTGAACACGAAGCTTCCACAAGGGATAAGGGGCAGTGCAGAGAACAATGAGGTGGAGAGCACTAATGGGAGCAGGGTCCTAGCAACAAGGGCACAAGACATTCTAGCAGGAACAGCTGATAGATTAATGGGAAATTTGATTCTTTCCATGGATTAATTTTTGCCTCTATAGGAGTTTTCTGTATGAGTCATGCTGCCCTTACCTGCACTATTTTCTTGCCATCCACAACATCACAGAGTCATGGTTCACTGAGACCTCTGCTGTAACCAGTGGTGTGGGGAGATATTCCTTTCCCACACTCCAATTGCTGACTCTTTAAACAGGGCACTGTGTGGTAATTGGCAGGCTCTGACTTTTAATCTGAAAATCCAATTTATGAATTTGTAGCTCACTCAGGGTGGTCTCTATCAGCTCAATGTCAATTTTCTGGGTTCAGTATTGAAAAAAGTGTGAATAAAATTACTTGAAATATTCCTTCTGTCTAAGAGCATTTTCAGTAAATTAAAATATATTTAGTTATATGGTGTGGAGCAGATACATGTTACGTACCACTTCCTGGAAGAGCCTGAGAAAATGTGAGCAAATTAGAGAGAGGTAATTGCCATAGATTTGACACAGTCTAAACATAAACTGTTCCTGGATAAAGCAAGCCTGTGTTTTTAAAAGAAAAATATCTGAAATTTTATGATAAATGCTACAAGGATAAAAACACACTAACAATAAAGTAGACATGAATTCCTGATGTTATTTGAAATCTTTTTGCACACTAAATATACAAGAACTTCCTTCACATATAATGTAACACATAATGCAGATAAACGTGTATAACCAATAAAATATATCTAAATAACTCTAATAAATAGCATACTTTAAAAAATGAAATTATGGCAAGCACATGGCCTCTGAAGTTAAGACAATTACTACTATTGGAAAATATTGTGAGCAACAATGCATTCTAAATCAATGAAAGAAATAGAAATGTACTTCATGGTGAAAATTGCATTTTCTAAGAAAAGTATAAGCAAACAAAAAGGTATAAATGTATTTAAAATTGATTACATGTATTTTGCACTTCACTAATTCACAGTAATTCTTATCATTAATTAAGGTTATTGGTACAATTTAGATGATCACATTCAATTTGATGATCACATTCAACATGTGGAAATTTTACCTGTATATGATATATTTGATTCTTATTTTTTCCCATTCCCCTCCACTCCTTTCTATCCCTTTTCCCCATGTTATTTATAAGACCTTTGTTTCCATTTAATCTTTCTTTTCTCATTATTTTTCTTTTTCCTTTCTTCCTTCTCCCTTCCTCCATCCTCTCTGCTCCTTCCCATTTGAAATTTTTCTTCTAATTTTACATTCTTTAATATACCTTTTGATCCTTATTTACACTTTCAGTTTCACACACCAGAGAAATTATGCAACATTCACACATGTGTCCCACTACCTGATATCCTCCCCTGCTCTGTATAGAAGCGTATTTTCAGTAAATATTTTAAAAATCAGATTACAACATTATAGAAATATTTTAAGTGAAAATATGAAGCAGTCTAACTAAAGATTTGAAGGCCTCAGAATGAGAAACTGAATCCCTGCCATTTATTCATTAAGTTTGTTGGTACATTTTTTAAAATTCATTAATTTTATTGGTATATTTTAGGTATACAATATGATTACATTTATCATTGGAAGTTGTACCTTTACATGATATATCTTGGTTCGTAATTTTTCCCCATTTTGCTGCCCTCCATGCAGCCCCTCCACCCTTCCCTATTTACAAAGAAGTTTCCATTTTTCCTTTTCTCATATTTTTTCCTTTCCCTTCTTTCCTTTCCCCTACCCATTCCCCCTCAGACTTTTTCTTCCTATTTCACATTATTTTTGTTTTGGTTTGTTTTGCAACCAGGGAAAGTAAAAATTGAAATTTGCATAGAAAGTATCAATTTTCTTGTAAATAAGAAAAGATTAAAAATGTTTTCTCTCACTAGCTTTGGAGTTCAATGATAAATCAAATCTGAATGCAAAATGAACATTTTGTTGTTACCGCAAAAGTGACTCCTGAAGAGACTCCTGAGATTCAAATAGCACTTTACAAAAGATGGTGCACTGTGAAAAATACATTTTTCCTTCAAGACATTTGTCATGAATCACATTTCTATATTCATTTATATGCTTATTGAATGTTAACTTATTTTTCAGTAATTCACAGAGTCTAGAGCCAAAAATAATGACCGATTTGAGGAAAGTGAGAATGAGAGATTAATCCCTGGACCCCCACCTCTACATGCCCATGTACTTCTTCTTCATGCACCTGTCCTTCCTGGACCTCGGCTTCACCACCAGCTCCATCCCACAGCTACTGTACAACCTGCACAGACTGAATAAGGCCATCAGCTATGCGGGCTGCAGCCTGCAGCTGTTCCTGTTCCTGGGTCTGGGCGGTGTGGAGTTCCTGCTCCTGGTTGTCATGGAGTATGACCACTTCATGGCCATCTGAAAGCCCCTGCACTACATGGTGATCATGAGTCCCAGGCTCTTCCTGGGCTTGGTGTTGGTGGCCTGGGGCTGTGGGGTGGCCAACCCCCTGGCCATATACCTGGTGACCCTGTTTCTGCTGTGCTGTGGGCACTGCTGTGTGGACCACTACCTGTGTGAGATGCCAGCCCTGATCCACATGGCCTGTATCAACACGGTGCCCATTGAAGGCACTATCTTTTTGCTGGTGGTGGTCATTGTGCTGTCACCCCTGGCGTTCATCCTGGTCTCCTACAACTACATCATGAGGGCCCTGTTGCAAATGCGGTTAGCACTGGGGATGAAAAAGGCCTTCAACATGTGTGGCTCCCATCTCACGGTGGTCTCACTTTTCTATGGAAACATTGTCTACATGGACATGCAGCCAGGAAATAGCTCCTCCCATGACCAGGGCAAGTTCTTCACCCTCTTCTACAACATCATCACCCCTCTCCTGAACCCCCTCATCTACACCCTCAGGAACAAATAGGTGAAGGGGGCACTGAGAAGGCTGCTGCTGGGTATTAGGGAGGCAGGGAAGGAGTAAGGGCAGATGGGAGTACCAGGCAGCCTCAGCCTGACTGTTACCACAACCCAGAGCCTTGACAGCACTGGGAATTATTGGAATCCAGCACAATTTGCTCCTTTCTCTTTCCCAAATTCCCACCCAAAACCTTTCAACAAATCCAATGGTTATTTCTTAAGTCTAGTGTAAGATTCTGGTGGAGTTAAACTAAGAGGATGACAAGTGGGCCATTTACGTTTGAAAGCCTCATGAATGCTTAGGTATGTTTTGTTTTTTGTGTGTTTTGTGTTTGTTAAGTTCCTGGGAGATACACTTCATTCATCTCATCTAATGTTTTCAGCATTTGCCTGAGGTCAGTGTATCATTAGCATTCTTACTTTACTAAGCTGGCACTTTTCATATGTAGGTCAATCATTTGCTCATGGAGAACTGAGTCAGAGGCTTACCCCAAGTTCTGCTGTCTCCAATTCCAACAGGTGCCATTGCCAGAAGGACTTTTAGAGAGCAAAATTCCTTCAGTATTCCACAAGCCCTATCACAGATCCTTTGAGCTAGAGGACTTCTGGCTCCATTTAGGGATTCCCCCACTTCAGACACTCACAGTCACCCCAGACCTTCTGCAGAGGCAAACTCTGACCCTGTGGGTCACAAGGGACCTTGATGCTCTGCATTTCTGCACATTCCCAGGTGAGGACTCACTTCTTGGATGCAGGACCCAGGAAAGTCATCATCCACTGCTGTCTTTACAGGAATTCCTAGGGCAGGCACATCTGGGTAAATACCTATGCAGGATTAGAAGTGCAGAGAAATGCACCATGGTATCATGACGCATGGGCTGAAGGGGGGTCTGGTCAGGCAAGGTTCCCAAAGAAAGGAACACGTGTGGAGCAGACATCACAAGAAAGCAAGAATGAACTTTAATTTCAGCACCATGGTGGAATGAGAGCATAAGAGTTAGAGCTGAGCTGCAAAGCTCAAGAGCTGTGTCTTTATCAGCTTTTCTGAGACACAGACAAAACAGCCACAGGACCTTGCATATAGCCATGTGGTACATGTGTGCTTGTCCATGCTGATTTATTATTATAACAGACTCCATCATGTGACTGTGCTAAAGGACAGACTTTGTGTCCTCAGATGCCTAGGCTTTGACACATCTGCCAGTAGACCCCTACACATGGGAAGGATGTTGCTGAGTCTTCTATTCACCTATCCATTCTCAGGCCCTCTTCACCATGGAACAAGTTGTTCCAATCTCTAATTTCTGCTATCCACACAACACATCAAAGGGCACCAGCCTGGAGAAGAAGTCAAGGGGAATAAAACCAGAGCCCATGTAAGGATGGTATCCAGGACTTCAAGACCAAGGGGAGCTGGTCTGAATAATCAGAGGTGTACTCATCTGTGGAGGTGAATGGAGGTTTTACAGACAAGCAAAATGCGAGTTGTGGGCTCAGCAAGGCTTCCAACCAGATTTCAGAAGAAGGCCAGGCAGTCTGCACCTGAGAGAGCAGCGTGGGAGGCTGTGAGAGTGAAGCTGAATGGTCAGTGGAGACCCCAGAATCCTGGAAATACCAGGATGTGGGACATGTACTAAGGAAATCTGCAGGCAGGACTGGAGCCAGCCCTAGAGAAAGAGCATGAAGACTTCAACTGGCAATGCTGCAGTGGTGGAGGAGCTCCCAAGCCACTTGGAATCCAGTCCTTACCACAACTTCCCCAGGTGCTATATGTGGAGCTACAGAACATATGCTTTCCCCTATTGGGTTTCAGGGTTACTTTGGTCTAATTCCATTCTAGCCCTCTATTCTTCCCAAGGTATTTACCCTCTGCCATTGTATATTGGAAGTATTTAACTTTCTGTTTGATTTTTACAGGGGATGACAACTAAAAATTTGCCTTGAGTCTCAGAGGACACTTGGACTTTTCAGCAGTGCTGCAACTATTGTGACTTCAGAGCCTGTTAGAGATGTACTGAGTGCTTTTTTTCATACAGAAATGGACACGAGTCTTTGGGGGGTCAGGGTCAGAATGTAGTTTTATATCCTAAATGTTCCCCAGAGATCTTGTGTGTTTGGGGGGTGATTGGATCACAAAGGAATTGTACCCATCAGTGAATTCACCATTAGCTGAATGTGCAGTTACAAGAAGTCCTAGCTGGCATTGAGTCACTGGGGATGGCTCCTATAAGTCATCCTTGTTCCCAGCCTCTGACTTCTCTATTTCCTGGCTACAATGGGATGAGGAGCTTTCCTCCATCCAGGCTGCTCTACCATATCTGCCTCAGAGTCAGCCAACCATGGGCTGAGATTGTGAGCCAAAATAAACCTCTCCCTGTAACTTATCGGTGTCTGGTGTTTTGTCCCAGTGACATAAATGTTACCAATGCAGTATCTAAGCCAGGAAAAGTTGATTTTATTCAAGTCCTGAGCTTACAAAAATAGTCACAAGTAAGATGTCCAAAATTTCCCTGCTGTGGCAAATGGCTGACAGCAAAGAAAGGCCTCACTAAGCCACATTCAGGGACTGTCCACTCTCCTGCACATTGCCTTCATTTGTGGGTAAGGAGCTGGAGCCCATTTTGCTTTTATTTTTAGGCATTGCCAAGTTGCTCAGTGTTGGCCTGCATTTGAGATTCTCCTGCCTCTGCCTTCTGGAGTGGTGGGATTACAAGAATATGCCACCATAGACAGTTTCTTCTCAGCCTCCTGTGGACTCACATGACCACCTTGTTCAGCTGCCTAGTCAGTCTCCAGATACCTTCCTTTTCTTGTTGATGTGCCTCATTAATGCTGTTTGTTCAGTCACTGGGTTGAAGCTATCTCCTTTCATTGTTCAGCACACTTTACTTCATGGCCATGATTTTTAGAGTATGTTAAACATGAAGAGAAAAATTAAATGTCAAAGTATGAGGTGGAGGAGAACAGACATGTGTCTTTACCTGACCGAGTTTCTGTTCAATCATTATTCAATGACTGGTGCTCTTTCTGGAGCGGTGAGACCAGGTTGAAATGTTAATATTTAAAGCTGAGCTATTTTTCCAGCTTTCTCATCCTGACAGCAATGACTGATGTCCCCAGCCCTGGGACTAAGGGATTTTCAATCCATTTCAGGCATTATTTGTCTAAGTTTGAGGCTGAATCTGCATGTAGATATTTCCTGATTTGTTCTATTCCCCCCTGTAAAGGAAAGTACTTCTGTGCATTCCCAGAGGTGGAACAACTGCACTCCCTATTTGGCCAAATCGTGAATAAACACACTTTTCCATATTTGTATATTTTACAAACACTCTGGGCAGTGGGCAGACAGTTGAATTGATAGCCGAGGGTCAGATCTGTGCCTGGCCTGTGGGGTAACAGGTGCACCCACCTGTTCTGAAGAGCCACACATTTCACCTTTGCCTCATCTTTATTTTTTCATCTTTTAAAAGAATTTGTGCCCATCAGTAATACAAAATATTGTTGTCCATTTTGCGGGAATTGGCGCATATGTTCTCAAGTTACTAGGTCATTGTCAGTCTCTTTCCTTCCTCTTCCTTTCCTGCCCAGTCTTCTTGATCCCCTTCTCCACGTCAAAGGTCGATTTTCTAGTTTCCTACCACCTCTCCCTTATTCAGTTCCTTTTCAGATAATTTATTTTTAAATTCTTTTACTCATTAAATTTATATTTTAGATGAGCTTGAAAACATAAAGCTTGTACATATTATTGGTATAGTATATATTTAGGTAAATATATACATATGTAATATTTAAATCTCATTAAACATTTCTGTCTCCTCAAACATTTGTGACTTCCGTGTGGTGATAATTTCCAAAATACTCTCTTCTAGGGAAGCAGCTCTGGATACCTCTTTTATGAGTGTCTTTAGTTGTGCTGCTCTGGCTGCCTTGATGTCCTGAATCCATTGACCTTTCATGTAATTATTTTGACTTTGGGGCAGAGCCAGAAGTCACATGGTGCCAGATCCAGCGAATAGGGCAGATGAAGACACAGCCTCGTGTTTTTAAAAGCTGCCTTTCTGTTGGATGGCACTGGGCAGCAGCAGTTACCAGAGTTTTGATTTTACCTTGTAAAGACAATCATGAAAGAGGACCCCAGAGCTGCCTCAGAAAGTCAGAAGGACGAGATGCGTGTGTTCAAAGCGAGGGGGAGCTTTTGAGGGCCATTCATGGCAGTGTGTCTTTGATTGTAATAATTCATTTAATAATGTAGTGTATGTTTTATTCAACACTTCAATAACTAGGACTCCTCCCTTTATTAATGTCATTGCACTTGCATACCACTAAAAGGTACTATTCGAGGAAGGTGCAAAATGACTCATATAGTTATAAAATTGAAATATGTTAAAGAATTTTTGGGCAGCAACTCTTCACCGCTCCACAGGTGAGATCGGACCCCGCCCTGTCCTCCACAAGTCCCGTGAGGCAGAATTCACCTTGGCCAGAGCCCTCAGGACCAGACGCTTCCTTGCAGCTGATTTCCTCCTGCTCCTTGGCTCTTGGTCTCGCTCACCACAGCTACTTTCAGTGGAGCACAGTCTCTCTGAGCTGAGGCCCATGGTACTCCCACCCCCTGCCTTCCTCTGTGCTTGAATAAGTAGCACCAAAATTCTTTCTTTAACAGAAGACATCACAGTAATGAAAGCGACTGTCCAAGCCCTCCTCTTCCCCCACAACCAGGGGGAAAATATGCTATAGAAGATTACACAGGCCTTGCAGGAAGAAATTAGTAATATTGCTTAAAAGAGACCTTTACTTGAAATTTTAAAAATGGAAGCGTAGTTTATAGATTATCAACTTTTAAAAGGTTTGTTACATAGTAAAGGGATCTCATGACAGAAGAGCCTGTTTTCTCTGAAAGTAGAGCAAACACATTGAGAAAGATGCTGAACAACGCAGACAGGACCCAGCTGTGGGAAAAGAGAGCATCACAGTGGGCATGAAGTAAAATTGGAGGTAATGACAGATTATGACCAGCAGGTGGCAGGCGGCACCCAAAAAAGTGAAAGCCAACCTCTGCCTGAAGGGAATGGTACTGAACACCTAGGGCCTTGCGCAGAACTCTCCTGGGCAAGTGTGCAGCACAAGGCAAGTGTCCAGCCGCGATGAATGGCAGAAGTGTGAGAGGCCGGGATTTCGGTACCAGGACATGAGCACAGCTCCAGAGACTGTGCAGCGTCTGTGCTGAAAAAGGAAAAGTGACTTCCCTCTCTTTCCCAGGTCCTTAGAGAAGGCAGTGAGTTTCACTGACACACACAGATTACCAGAGGAAAGCCATTTAAGTGACTTCCAGAGGCACAGGAGTCTCCCAAGAATATGAGATGATGAACGTGTGGGATGGCTGAGGAGTCCACAGTGTCCTCCAGTGCAGGGAGGAGCAGGACTCCAACTCAGGACCCTGTGGAGACCAGCAGCAGGAGGGGCAGGAAGGAGATGCAGGGTGAATGAGAAAGTCTCCCCAGTCCAGGCAGTAGCTCCCCACAGGGCTGGCTGTGCACAGAGAAGTGGAGACTGTGAGCTGTATGGTTTCCTAGACATGCTGCAAGCTCAGCGGAGGAGAAACTCACAGCCAGGCCTGTGAGATGCATGTAGGGCCCAGGTCCTGCTCTACTTTGCCAGGTAACAAATCCAGATGAGCTCAAAGGAATACAAGTCCCTGCAGTGATAAAGACTGCCCAGAGCAGTCTCCTCCTGGTAGATAACTTTCCCAAGATACATTTCCTTTATGAGAAGACACTTTTTCAGAGGTATGCCCATGTCCCCAGTTTCTCTAAATAACCACCATGAAGTCATCAGTGTGGCCAACAGGTGTTTCAAGTGATGTATTTTGGTCAACCACAGTCCTCTTTTGGTGCTCTGTGGTGAATCCTAACATCTGCTGCTTGATCTTTCTTTATCTACAAGGTGCTAGAACGGGAAGGGTCTACAAACATCCAAAGATCATAAATATATACATGTGTACTAACCTTCAAGGAAAAAGAAGATATAAGTCAATGTGCTCTCTCACTACCAATAAGACAATGACTGGGGTTTTCAAGTGTTAGGATTAAGAGAGTTCTGTCTTCACACTCACTAATGTTTGGGAAGCAGCAATCTTGGTGATATGTACTGCAAACTACTCTACTCAAAGTGTCTTAACCTCATTGATTTAACTGGACAAGTGTTTGGTGAGGTCTACTGAGAATCAATAGCTGGAAGATCATTGTCCTTACTGGCCCAATCTGGTGAGAATCAGCTGTTAAAGCATCGTGTTTCATGTTATCTTTAAGGAGACTACTACAAGTAAGGACGTCTTCATTTATTAGACTGAAAAAATATATATATAGTGTGTGTGTGTCATGTATTTTAGAATGAGTTATCTATTCATCAGATATGATTCTGAGCTTAAGCTCAAGAAATTAGAAGCAGTTATTAAAAGAATGGACACCAGTTAGAAGCTAATTAAATATTACTGAAGTTAGGGCTTTGTGTAGTTGGAATATTAGACAGCAATTGCTCAGGTACCATATATTCTAAGATACCCCATTAAAATAAAATTTAAAAAAGAAAGCAAACCAGAAAAATGTAAAACTAGACAGAAAAATATACTAAAAATTTTTCACTCAGTTGAAAACACTAAGAAGAGAGACATTGTACTGGCTCTTTATACCAGCAATTCTCAAATCAAACCTTAGGATGCAATGGCAGCATCTAGAGGACTTGTCAGACTTGCAGGATTCTGATTCCATCTGGAAGGCATTTGATAGCTCATGACCCCCAGTGAGGCTGAGGAGTCTGAACCCCAAAGTACAACCCTGGGCGCTGAGCAGGCTAAGCTGACAGACATTGGAACCAATGGCCATTGCCTCAGCAATGGTCTCTTGTGATCTCCTCCCATCCTTTCCCTGCTCCGCTCTCTACTCCACAGCAGGTCACAGATAGTGAAAGTTACTTTCCCTCAACATGATCAAAGAAACTTGAACCCATTTCCTGCAAGGACAGCCATGGCACCTAGAAATCTAGCTGGAAGAAGTGTTCCGAGGTGTCCCACAAATAAAGGAAGAGGAATCCTGCTCCATAACTGAGAGGAAGGAATGCTGCTCTGGGGCCACAGGGTATCCAAACACCTGGGCCTGCCTCAGTTTTCCCATTTGGTCTATCATCAGGGAGCATACATTTATGCAGTCACTTTTCTCTGTGGCTAGCAATTCTTCATAAAACTTAAGCATAGAAGTGAACAAATTCCCACAGCCTTGGTGTTCATTTCTGAAAGTTCTATTATATGCAATATAGATTAAAGTGTTACAATTCTTAGTTGTTGGTCTCCTTTGTCCCTCTCCACCCCTGTGTTCTGAGGTGCTTTGGACCTCATCTTTATGACCCTACACCACTTCCATGGCTGCATTATGTCAAAAGCGAGGAGATTTGCCAGATGTGATTAAGGCCTTTATTCAGTTGATTTTGAATCCCCCAGTTAGGTGATTATTCTGGTGAAGTCTCACCCAAGTGGGCCACTTGGGAGGGGATCCCCATGTGTGACATGATGTTATTCTCACTTGGACTTGGAGAAGCCAACAGCATCTATGGAGAGGGTCATGGTTGGGAATGGTGAGGCCAGTGGAAATGGAGCCTCCACTCTGCAGGTGGCAATCCTGGAAGAGGCTGTGCAAGTTCAGGTGAGATCAGGGAGCTCAGACCCTCAGTGTGGCCTGGGGAGCCCAGGCAGGGGATGCAGTGAAGTGCATGGAGTGGTGACCTGGGAAGCACAAAATAGCCTGAGAGCACTGTGGAAGCAAGTGTTTGCAGCATTCATGAAACAATAACAAACCTGAGCCATCTGTTCCTCTAAGTGAAGCCAGGGATGCTGCATTTGCAGGTATTTTCAGCTCACTCCTTCACTGCTGATGTGGGCACAGACAGCACCTTCCCAACACACTTCTCCATGGACACACACACGCACACACACAGCCTTCCTTGAACTCACAGAAGTGCATCATCATGGGAGCTTCCTGTCCCCACATGGGCTGACTGCTTTTCTTGGAGCACCAAGGACCTGTGCTGTTAATGAGCCTCTGTTCAGGCTCTCAGCTGAGGGGACTGTGAGCTTTTAAAGCCACCTTCTCTTAGTTTTGTGCTGCTAAGGAATTGATGCTTTTGTGTTCACCATGTTCAAAAGACAATGTTATACTCAGTTTTTCTATCATATATAATTATCTGAAAAACAGTTAATGTGCTTATAGAAAAGTAAGGTGGTCTTTTTGGTGGAGACATAAATATGAAATGACCAGGCATGAATATGATATATGAAATGCCTAAAATTTTAGACTCACCTATTACAAAAAGCCCACATATTAGTTTCCAAATATTTTCTACCATTCTGTACAATGTCTCTGTATTTTCTAATTTTTCCCCATGTAGATTTTTAGTTTTACATAATCTCTTTTGTCTACTTTTTCTTTTGTTCCCTATATATTTGAGTTCTTACAAGCAGAATCATTTCCCAGATAAACATCGTGAAGTATGTCCCTTGTTTTCTTCCATTAGTTTTATAGTTTTTGTTCTTATGCTTGTCTTTAATTGCTTTTAAGTTCATTTTTGAAAAAAGGTGACTATCTAAAATATATATAGCATGATCAAAGTGTACAATGAATGCTTAAATTAAAAAGTATTACAATAAATCACATTGCCATTATTCTCCTAAAAATACTGCCCATCATTTATTTGAGCATACTGTTGTGGTTAGAATTTGCAAGAGAAATTTGCAAGGCAACAGAAATTTACAAGATTAGCTGACAATAGCTGCCCACAGACTCAAATGAAGAAGACTGTAAGAGATCTGGCCATACATTAGAGATCTGAAGAACTCACCCAATGGCCTGGAGCCCATGGCAATGTTCACTGCAACTCTTTGTTGGAGGCTGAGGAATCTGCAGTGCAAGACCCAAGGCTCTGTGGCAGAAAGTCCAGAGCCATGTTGGAGGCTTGGGAGTCTGTGGAGGCAGCCAGAAGGCCAAAGTATCTGTGCCTGAAACAGGAGGTGATGCCCAAGGCAAAAGCGAAGGGCAGAGCTCCTCCAAAGAGAACAGTGGCCATCCTATAAAGGTGAAGACAGAGCTCAGCCTGAGAGAGCAGCTGGAATGCAGCTCTTCCAAGGAAAACTAGCTGAAATCCTCCCTCCTGTTCTCCTTTTCTATGGTTCTGATAACAGCCCTCCCTAAGTGGGTCTTCCACACCCAGAACCATGCCAACTCAGGTCAGCTGGGTGGTCCCACTCAAGCTGACAATTAGTTAAGCATCTCACAGACTAATTCTTCTCAATGTGTCTTTTAATGTAATACATATTTTGAAAATTTAAACACTCCTTTTAGTTTTCAGTCACACTTTGTATATCTCAAACAGCAAAAAAAAAAGTAAATAAATAAATAAAATAATCTGATTAAGAATGAGCAAAAGATCCGAATTGGCATTCTTAGAGCAGCACATGAAAATAATCAACAAATGTATGGAAAGGTGGTGGATGTTACTACTAATATTACTAATAATAGGGACTTGAAAATAAAACTAAACCACCTGGCCCAGGTTAGAATGGCTATTATTGAAAAGATGCAAGACTACAAGTGGGGTTCTAATAAAGAAAAATAAAATAGTGCGATACGATTTACATTAAAACTATAAGATGAAAAAGTATGGAAATGAAGACACAAATTTTCATGTTGCAAAGTGACTATATTAATGGGAAAGAGATCTGGGAAATAAACTCCAATGCATAGCCTAACATAATATTGCAGTGGAAAGACCGGGACTCTGAACTTTAAGCTTCTTTGGAAAGAAGGTAAAGCAGGCTGAGCTCAGACGTGGTTACTTATTCCCAACTCTGAAGCAAATGCTTATGGTAGACTGGGGCTGGGGGGTCCTCCTGACATGATCCAGGCGAGGGCACAGGGCAGGTCCTTGGCCCTTGTCACAGCAGAATAGCAGCACAGATCAAACTGCAGACTCCACTGCTGGAAACTGCCTTTGAAGCTCATGAAGACAATGAGTTTGGGAGCTTGGGCACAGCAACAACAGCTCTGTAACCGAGAAATAAAGGGAAAAGAGGGAAAACCATCATCATCACTGCAGTAAGTGGCAAATATTTCCCGGGTGTGATAGTTATTGACAGTCACATTAAAGCTTTCCCACATGAGCTACCAAGGTCCTGAGTCACGCAGAAGATGCCGAATCACTGCGCAGCAGACAGGCAGAAGTGCGCATGCCCTACCAAGGTCCTGAGTCACAGGGAACACGTCAAATCAGCCCGCTGCAGACAGGCAGGTCTGTGCACACCCTACTGAGGTCCCAAGTAGTGTGGAGGATGCCAAATCACCCCGCTGCAGACAGACATCCACCTGGTTCCACACTACAAAGATGCAGAGGACTCTGGACCACCAGACCATGGTACTGAGTCCCACTGCTCCTGGGCCAGAGGAAGGGGCTTCTGAGCTGCTGTCCCACTGCTCCTGGTCCAGAGGAAGGGGCTTCATGGTCACCATCCCTCCCGCTGCTCCAAGCCCAGAGGAAAAGGCTTTTTGGCCACCTTCTGTCCCACTGCTCCTGGCCCAGAGGAAGGGGCTTCCAGGCAAACCTCCCTCCCACTGCTCATGGCCCGGAGGTAGAGGCTAATGAGCCACCATCCCACTGGTCCTGGTCCAGAGAAAGGGGCATCTGGGCCACCATCTCTACCACCTCTCCTGGTCCCTGTCCCACCTCTCCTAGTTCAGAGAAGGTGATCCTGCTGGATGATGCAAAGAAGAATAACATAAGACTCATTGGAGTCAATGAAGAAACAGGAGAGAGTGCAGATGACATAAAAAATCTCTTCACAGAAATAATGGCAGAAAATTTCCCAAGCAGGGGAAAAGAGCTTGACATACAGATAAATGAGGCATATAGGACTCCAAATAGACTTGATCAAAAATATCTGCACATAGGCATATAATTGTTAAGATTCCAGAAACTCAACAGAAGAACAAAGTTCTATGAGCAATTAGAGAAAAGAAACAAATCACATACAAAGGAAAGCCCATCAGAATCACAGCAGACTTCTCAACACAAACC
>NW_004624741.1:33007908-33056409 GCF_000247695.1 Heterocephalus glaber | reverse complement strand
AGTAGGAATCTGTGTACATATGCAAATCAATGAGTCTCAGCAAGCCAGCAACAGACCAAGTACAGTGGTCTGATGTGCCTTTATTGTAGAGATTCTCTTTACTTTTCTGCTGAGCTTCAGTTTTCATTGAGGAGCCTGAGAAGCCCTCTTTGTGTTACTAAATTCTGGTCTATCTTGTGGCACTCAGGACAAGGGTCTTTATAATCTTCTGTGCCTCTGTAGTGTGGGACCAGGTAGCAGAAAAGCCAGAAGGCCAGAGGTACGCAGGGGGGAGGGACTGGATCTTGGAGATGGCTGTATGGCTAAGCAGACCTCACCATGGCATGGGCAGGGCCCAGGATGGCCGTGGAGCTTCAAGCTGCTTGTCTCATTGGGCTGGTAATGGCTGGGAGATGAGTGAACTTTTATGGTGCTCTGGTGAAGCAAAAAATAAAATGACAAAACAGATCACACTAATGGATTCTTCTCAAAAGCTAAACCTAGGACTGCTAGTACTGTTCTTCTGTTTCTATTTTGTCATCTCTTTTACCAGATCTTCTATGTCTCCTGAACATGTCTGATGATGACACTGATGAGGAATTTGAAGGATTCAATGGCTAAAATGTCAGCCTGAATATCTTTTCTTTAGTACATTTCTGTAAATCTTGTTTACAGAGCATCAATGTATCTTTGTACAGTGTACCTGGTTTATATAGTACTGTAGTTTTTCCCAATTTACTGTATAGTAAAGTACTGTAGTTTTATGTTCTTTTGAACATTATGGGGATACATATAAAAGTTATGTAAATAAAAACAAAGTCATCAAGTTGGAATTTCCTTTGACCATTTCTTTGTTCTGAATATTGTAATGTACATACTATATGGAATTCCTCATTTGGTGACCAATTCATTTAATGACGGGGTCCTAGGAGCATAACTCAGTAATTAAATGAAGAATGTCCATACACATTAATACAAAAATGAGATATCACTTCATACTTATCAAGATATATATTACCAAATGACAAAAATGTGTTGATGAGGACACACAGTGAAGGAAAACTTTTTAAATTGTTATTGAGAATGTAAGTTGGTGTAGCCATTAGGGAAAATAGAACAATGGTTCCTCAAAAGACTAAAAATTGAACTGCATAGATCTAATAATCTCACATCTGGATATATGTCCAAAGGATTTTAAATCAATATACAAAGGAGACATATGCAATTCCATATGTTTCACAGCTCAGCTCAAAATATCCATGATATAAAATCCTTTAAGTATCCATGAAGTAATAAGTGAACTACTAAAATATAGTATATATTCCTGATATAATGTTATCCAGCTTCATAAAAGAGAAGAAATTCCTGTCATTAATGACAACATTGCTACCCCTACAGGACATTGAGTTAGATAAAATAAGTCAGGTATGTAATCATAAATTTCCCATTATGCATATATGAAGTATGAAATGCCAAGTCTCAGAAACAAAGAGTAGAATGGTCATTAGTGTAACTGATTGGGGAAAGAGAGTGTGATTAGGAAGATGTTGTTCAATGAAAGTGGAATCTCATTTAGACAGGAAGAATATTTTGAAGAATTATTCTACAACATGATGACACTAATGTATTTTGTACTTCCAAATTGCTATGAGTTGATTTTAAATTTTCCATCCAATAATAATGTATAAATATGGGGAATAATGCATCTATTAATAATCTTGAATTAGCCATTCTAAATTATGAACTCCTGTCACAATATCATATTTCATAAGCACATACTTTTTGTCAATAAGTTATATAACAATTTTTAAAAGGTAATTCTCACACACAGGTGTTCAATAAAATAGCAGGCAAAATACATTATAAGTCAATTCATATTTCTAACTTTTTAAAATATTCAAATAACTTTGTGGTAAATCTTGAATATCTTCTACATTTGAAAAATTTCCAAGAAATTTGTGTTCCTCAATCTATTTTGTAACACAAAGCAAACTCTTAACTGTGCACCTGATTATCTTTCAATTTTATTAATGAAAAAACTGAGGAAATAAAATTTCAGTAACATATTGGAGGTCACTAGAAAGGTCAGAAAGGAAATAGACTTGATCTGTGTTCAAAGTGATAATTATCAAATTCAGAACTGGGATTCATTCTTGAGATTGTCAACCTGGTGGGATGGGGAAGCACAGGACTTTGGTGGCAGAGATCAGACCATCTGTGGGAGTGGCATGCACTCTTCAGACCGGGGCAGTATTCAGGTGACCTCCTAGGTCCCCATGCAGTGACCCATCCCGTCCTAACATTCCCAAACATCTATTAAGCATCCAGGATCCTGTGACAAAATCATTTTTACATTAAAAACATTGAATTATTTCTAATTTACAGAGAAATGCAGACTGCACAGATTTAATTATTGGAAATCTTATAGAGAAGCAGAACTTTAAAGAAAGGAATCTGGGACCTGATCTCCTGATCTAAGTCTATGAAAATATACTGATTATGTAAATACCAGCAGAAAATAAAATCCTATCATCCCATAGTATACTATGGAAAATGTTACTTCAGTTATGTGTGATGATTTGATTAAAATCAAGTGCCATGATGTATGTACTTGGAAAAATATTTACTCTTACATAAATGATGGCATAAACAGAATTCCATATTTGTGTGGTTGTGGTGAGTTTTTCTCATTGAACTAATCCACTGTGAGAACAAAATGAGAAGGCACAGTCCTATAACTTTTTATCTCTAAGCTATTGGATAACCAGACAGTTTTAATGACTCTGCTGAAAGAGTCTTATCTTTCTCTTGAGACAAAAATTTAAGAGCAAAATACAATACTTGGCCAAGGAGATAACCTAAATAAAGCAAGTTTTGTATACTGCCTGTCTACACTACAAATTTCGAAAGAGAAATAGAAACTGTAACATGTAGGTCTCTGCTAAAATCAGGATATAGTTAAACCCCAAATTCCACTGAAAAGAAATATGTTTCCACTGGAAATGGAAGTGAGGAGATGGCAGTCAAAGGGTTCACAGTCCCAGGTGGGCGGTATGAAAAGTCTGCAGGTCAAATGCAGTGGTGACCCTGTGTAACAATGCTGTCATGTGTGCTCTAATTAGCTAAGGGAGCACACACACACACACACACACACACACACATATACACACACAGAGTAACTTTGAGTTCATATATCAATTAGCTTGGGTTTTGGTAATCATTTCCAATTGTATATTAAACATTATGCTATAAACCATAAATATATACTATATTTGTGAATCATACCACAAGAAATCTAAAAAGTAAAATAAATTGTATATTTATAAACAAGAAAAATAAACGAGTAAACATTATACTAAATAATAGATAAGTTAAATATCTTTAGCAAACCTACAAAATCCTACAAACATTACTGAGAAAAATGAAGAGACTTACTTCACTAAAAATGCTTCTAGCCCATTAATAAGAAGCCAAATAATGTCAAGGTGCAAATAAAACACAACTTAGCTATATATCAGTGCATTCCTAATGTTTCTCTAAAGTTAGGATATGTAATATAGGAAGTAAACCAAAGATGTTTATATGCATAATAAGACAGATAAATAATTGCCTGTTTTACCATCACATGTAATAGCCCATGATGGGAAGATACTTTACTCAGAAAAGTACTGTAGTGAAGAAATAAAGGGTAGATCATAAGCACACATACCTGTCCTCTTCTTATTCTTATTTTTAATTCTAAATTTTTATTTTATTTATTATTTAAAAATAACTTTATTATCAAACACACACACATACAGAAATTCAATCCATTCAAAGAAAAACAATGCAAGGGGAAAAAACTACAATAATATTCAAATACAGCCGAACTCAACCAAAACAAAACTGAAAAGCACTTAAACATTTTTCTGTATAACTTCATAAAACACCTCAAGCACAAACAAGACACCAGAGGATGTGATTTGTTTCAGAAAGATCCCCAAAACTAACACTGAACAAATAGTGGTCTGGAAAAAAACTCCAGTTAGCTAGCATACTCCACATAAGCAAAACTTGTGCTTATTTAAATTTCGACACAGTCATATGACACGTGATGGAAACACGATCTGAGAAATATGTTATTAGGCAATTTTATCTGTGCATATCCTTAATTACACTTTCAGTTTCTCACAGTAGAGAAACCATTCGGTATTTACACATATATGTCCTATTTATTTCATTTAAGAGGATGGCCTCAATATGCATCCATTTAGCTATAAATGACTGTAGTTTCTGGTTCTTTATGGCTGAGTAGTACTCCATTTTATAAAAATATCACATCTTCTTTATCCAGTTTCCAGTTGATGAGCATTTGGGTTGTTTCCAAACTTTAGGTATTACAAACTGTGCTGCTATAAACACAGGGGCAAATATATCACTGTGTTATGATTCTTTTAATTCTTTTGGGAAGATACCCAGCAAGGGGACAGTTGGGTCAAATGGGAGCACTAAACCTAGTTTTTTGAGGTATTTCCCTACAGATTTCCACAGTGGTTGCACCAGTCTACACTCCCACCAACACTGGAGAAGGGTTCCTTTCTCCCCACACCCTCACCAGCAATTTGTTATTGGATGATTTATTTTTAATAGCCATTATTTCTGAGGTGAGGTGGAATCTCAGTGTTGTTTCCATTTCTCCAATAACCAGTGATGTTGAACATTTTTTCATATATTGATTTGCTGCTTTTACTTCTTTGTCTGAGAAATGTGTGTTCATTTCAGATGGACATTTTTGAATTGGGTCTTTGAATTTGGGGAGTCTGATTTTTTTCAGTTCTTTATATATTCTAGATATTGGTCCTTTGTCTAAGGTAGAGTTGCTGAAAATTTTTTTCCCACATTGTATGTTGTCTCTTAGCTCTGTTGGTGGTTTCCCTTGCAGGGCAGAAGCTTTTTAATATGATGAGATCCCAGTTGTTGATTCTTTGTGCAAGTTCCCATGCCACTGAGGTTTTGTTCATAAAGTCTTTTCCTATACCAATGTCTTCAAGAGTTCTACCCAACTTATCTTCCATCAAATTTAGAGTTTCCATCTTGATATTTAAATCTTTAATCCACTTTGATCTTAGTTTAGTGCATGGTGATAGGTATGAGTCTCTTCTAGTTTTAATCTTTGGCAGGTTGAAATCCAGTTTTTCCAACACTATTTATTAAATAAGCTATCTTTCCTCCAATGAAGAATGTTGGCTCCTTTGTCAAAGATGAGGTAGCTGAGCATATCTGTAGTTGTTTTCGCATCTTCTAATCTATTCCACTAATCCTTGGGTCTGCTTCTTTGTCAGTACCATGCTGTTTTATCACAGTAACTTTGTAGTATAGTTTCAAGTTGGGGATTGTAATACCCTCAGCCATATCTGTGTTGCCTAAAATTTCTTTTGCTATTCTAGGTCTATTCTAGTTTCAAATGAATTTTTGGATTTTTTTTCTCTAGTTCTGTGAAATATATTGTTGGAATTTCAATCAACATTGCATTAAATTTATATAATAGTTTTGGAAGTATGGCCATTTTCACTATATTGGTTCTTCCTATCCAAGAACAAGGGATGTCATTCCATTTTCTTATATCATCCTCAATCTTCTTTTTCAAATTGTCATAGTTTTCAGCATAGAGGTCTTCTGCTTCCTTTGTTAGAGCAACTCCTAGATATTTCATTTTTTTGGAGGCTATTGTAAAAGGAATTGTTTCCCTAATTTCTCTCTCAGTGAGTCTATTATTTGTATATAAAAAGGCTATTGTTTTTTGAGTGTTGACCTTATATCCAGCTACTCTACTGAATCTGTCAATTAAGTCTAGAAGTCTTTTGGTAGAGTATTTTTTGTCTTCTATGTAAAGTATCATACCATTAACTAATAATGACAGTTTAAATTCCTCCTTTCCTATTTTTATTCCTTTTATTTCTTTCTCTTTTCTAATTGCTGTGGCTAATGTTTCAAGAACAATATTAAACAGGAGTCGCAATAGTGGGCATCTTTGTCTTGTCCCTGATTTTAGCATGAAAGTTTCCAGTTTTTGACCATTTAGTATGATGTTGACTTGGTTTTTCATAGATAGCCTTAATCAGGTTGAGCTAAAGACCTTCTATTCCAATTTTCTATAGAGTTTTTATCATGAATGGGTGTGGGGTTTTGTCGAATGCGTTTTCTGCATCTATTTAGATGATCATATGATTTTTGTCCTTACTCTGTTAATATAGTGTATTACATTTATTGATTTATGTATGTCGAACCATCCTTGCATCCCTGGGATAAATCCAACTCGGTCAGTGTGTATGATCTTCTTGATGACCCTCTGTATTCTGTTTGCCATTATCCTGTTGAGGATTTTTGCATCACTATTCATTAGGGAGATTGGCCTGTATTTCTCTTTTTGGGTTGGGTCTTTTCCTGGTTCTGGAATCAGAGTAATACTTGTTTCCAGGAATGAAATCAGAAGGTTTGTTTCTCTTTGAATTTCCTTGATGAGTTTAAAGAATAATGGTGATAGTTTTTCTTTAAATATCTTGTAGAATTCAGCACTGAAGCCTCAGGTCCTGGTTTTTTCTTTGTTGGTAAATATTTTATTACATTTTCAATTTCACTCGTACTTGGAGTGTTTACAATTTCTATGTCTTCATTTAACTTTGGTAGTTTTTACATACCTAGGAATCTGCCCATTTCTTCTGTGTTTTCCATTTTATTACAATACAGGTTCTCAAAGTAGGTATTGATGATGCTTTGGATTTCTGTTGGATCTGTTGTGACTCCACCTTTTTCATTCTTGTTTGCTTGGATTTGAGCCTTTTCATACCTTTTTTTGATAAGGTTGGCTAAGGGTTTATTGATTTTATTTATTCTTTCAAAAAACCAACTCTTTGATTCATTAATTTTTTGTATCATTCTCTTCATCTCGATTCTATTGATTTCTGTTCTAATCTTTATAATTTCTTCTCTTGTACAAGTTTTGGTTTTGTTATGCTCTTCTTTTTCTAGGAGCCTGAGGTTCTGCATTAGGTTATTGAGCTGAGTTCTCTCTGTTTTCCTAATATGGGCATTGACTGCTATGAATTTCCCACATAGAACTGCTTTCATTGTGTTGCACAGATTCCTGTATGTTGTACTGGCATTATCATTTACTTGTAGAAACTGTCTAATTTCTTCTTTAATGAACTCTGTGACCCACTGGTTGTTTAGGAGGGTTTTATTTAATTTCCATGCATTTGTGGGAGTTTTTCAGTTTCTTATGTCATTCATCTCCAATTGTATTGCACTATGACATGATAATATACAGGGGTAACTTCAATTCTTTTACATTTACTTAGATATGTCCTATGAGCTAGTATGTGGTTTATTTTGGAGAATGACCCATGTGCAGCTGAAAAGAATGTGTATTCTGATTTTGTGGGGTGGAACACGCTGTAAACATCTATTAAGTCCATTTGTTCAAAAGCCTGGTTCAGTTCCAGAATTTCATTTTTCATTTTTTTCTAGATGATCTGTGTAATTGTGATAATGGGGTATTGAGATCCCCCACTACAATTGTATTAGAGCTTATTTGGTTTTTCATGTCCATTAATATTTGTTTTGTATAGTTGAGGCATTTGCATTTGCTGCATATATATTTATGATTGTCATCTCTTCCTCTTGGACTGTTTCCTTCACAAGGATGTAGTGACCATCTTTGTCTCTCTTAATTAGTTTTGGTTTGAAATCTACTGTGTCTGCAAATAAAATTGCTACCCCTGCTTTTTTCTGGGTTCCTGTGATGTGGAGAACAGTTTTCCATTCTTCTACTTTCAGTGTATATATTTCTTTTTGAGTTAGTTGTGTTTCTTGTATACAGCATATTGTTGGATTTTGTTTCTTAATCCATTCTGTCAGTCTATTTCTTTTGATTGGTGAATTCAGACCATTACCATTGACAGTTATAATTGATAGATATTGGCTCATCCTTTTCATGATGTTTTACTATCTTTGGCTCTTCTATTTCTTGTTTTGTTTTGTTTTTTCTTTTTCCCTTTAGTGTCTTACCTTGCCTATTGGCTTCCCTCTGTTGGGCTTTATGGAGTTATAATCTTCATTGTCTTTTTCTAGGATATTGCTTAGGATTGTTTGGAGTGCTGGTTTGGTGTTCATGAAATTTCTCAGGTGTTCTTTGTCATGAAAGTATCTAGTTTCCCCATCGCTTTTGAAAGATTAGTTTGCAGGATACAACAGTCTAGGTTGGAAGTTATTTTCTTTTAGGGATTGAAATACTTGACTCCAGGCTCTCCTTGATTTGAGGGTTTGTGTTGAAAAAATCTGCTGTGATTCTGATGGGCTTTCCTTTATAGGTGATTTGTTTCTTTTCTCGAACTGCCTGTAGAATTTTATTCTTCTGTTGGGTTTCTGGGGTCTTGATTATTATGTGTCTAGGCATAGATTTTTTTGATCATGGCTAGTTGGAGTTCTATATGCCTCACTTATTTGTATGTCCAAGTCTCCACCTCTGTCTGGGAAGTTTTCTACTATTACATCTGTGAACCTTTTTTTAATGTCAATTATATTTTCTCCTGTTTTTTCATTGCCTCCTATCAGTCTTATATTTTTCTTGCATCATTTAGCAGCTGCTGGATTGATTTGTCATGGTCCCTTACTATTTTTAAGAAATCTCTGTTTTCATGGTCCTTAATCTCAATCCTGTCTTCTCTATCTGATATTCTATTTTCAGCTTCCCTTAATCTGCTCTGAATGCTTTCAATGGAGTTTTTAATCTCCTGAATATCTGTTTGAATCTGTTTCATGGATTCCATTTCTTTTTTTGTTGGGTGATAGGGTTTCCATCTCTTTTGTATGCTTGGCATTCATGGCTTCCAGCATGTTTCTGAGCTCACCTATTTTTTTTATCTGTTTTTGTTGTTGAGCCTCTAATTATGTCTTTCATTCTGCTCACCATCTCTGTAGTTATCTGGTACGTTATTTCTGCTTCGAATTTTTCTAGATCCTCATTCATCTGTTTTGTTACTTCCTATGCTATCAGTTCAGGGTGTCCAGGTGGTTGATTGTCAGACTTTTCCACCTTGTTTTCCCCAGAAATTGACTTTTGTGGGGTGACAGTCTGAGTTTGTGACTTGCTTAGATGTCTTCTTATTTTTGTTTTTGGTACTGTCAGTTATAAGTCAATGAGTCTCAGTAAGTCAGTCACAGGCCCATGAGATTCAGGGAGATTTCTGGCTACAAGTCCCAAATTGAGCTCCCTGTCCTTCTGCAGGGTTGAATTCAGCAAGGTTGTATTACAGGTTTCAGCTGTCCTTCCCCTTTTGACTCATGCTCAAAGAAGCCTTTTCAGAGCTTCGTGTATGTGCAGTTAGCTGTAGCTGATACCTGGTACAGGTTGATCACTTTTGCTTTAGAATTCTTTTCTTCATAGGAATAACAGGAGAGCCAGATCATGTAAGTCTTCAGAAAACACCAGAGGAGTGTTTCAAGAGACTAGCTCATTGGTTTATTTTCTAACCCACTCTAAGAAGGCTTAGTCACAAGGCTAAATAAGAAAACCCACAAGTCCTTCTTATTTCATCACTGCCTGATATTTTATGTTACGGTTTTAGTCTTAATTTTTCTTTTCCCCCGAACATACTTTTCTCTGCCCTTAAACATGTTGTTATTATTAAATCATCCACCTGTCACTCACACTTGGTTACATCTTTGCAGTGTGCAATGTGACATCATCTGTCACAAAGCTATGACATAACTCTTATCACGGAGAGACTATTCTCTTCACTGGGATCTGTACAATAAAGAATGGAGAATGCCCACTGTAGTTCAGGAGAATTAAACTGATAATGCTTATTTACTTTTAGATGATCATATTGTTTTGCTTTTGAACTTCCATTTGCTGCAGCATTGCACTTCACATCAACCTGAACATAAAGGAGTAAGGTGTGCCAATTAATTTCACATGCTGGGGACAATACCTGACTCACACTGTGGTGAAGGAACATGGTTCATGTTGGCTCCTGGCTGCAGCCCATCTCTGGCTGGATCTTGGGCAGGATGCCTGGCAGAGCAAAAACTGCTCATGCCACATTGGCTTGGATGCAGAGTGCAAGAGAGTGGATGAGCTGGGAAGAGACATGCACTCTCCCATGTCCCCACAACCCAACTGCCTTTGAAATACCCACCATGACCAAATGAGGGTTTGTGGGGACATCTAGGTACAAACATAACACCATGGTATCAGCAACATCTTAGTATGCCTGAAGGGAAACTACAAATATATTCCTTCAGGCACTACATTACTCTCCTGCCCTAGCTGCATGTGCTAAACTTCTATGTTCATTATCTGGCTGAATATAAAAGATGAGATCTGGAAATAGTGTCCTAATGTCTCTCAGTCTTTGGGCTCAAATATTAGTGTGTGGACTCAGAGCTTCAGGAAGACAGGAGCAGCAGGAAATAATGCACATCATCACAGTGGAAATGGTGATGGAATGATGTCCTTATTGAAAGGAGCATATATTGGTGGTCAGTACAGGGCAGAGGAAGCCCTGTGTGTGTTCTTTTAATTCTAACTTAATGCACACATCACCATAGTCAAATTAAACTGAGTTCTGTGCCATCCTCTCTTTTCCTCTCTGTGAGCATGGGCACAATTCCACCATTTCTATCATCCCTACAAACTTTCACAGATGTGAGTTCTGTACTTTTATGAGCATGGAAATTTTTTAAAGTTTTTTGTTTTAGGAATAAAAGTTTGAATATATAACACAGACCACATCATGAGGTAGCTAATCCCACTGTATATCATCTTTATGGTTTTTACTACAGTTGTGCACCAGTTGCTTGATTACCCACAATCTGATCTGAAGGTAGATATTTAAAAGATGCAATGGAATAAGGAATATTGTTTAAAAATCTCAGTTGAAAGTTGTCTAGTTTTCACTTAAATAAATTCATTTTGACCAGGCATCCTGAGTTCAATTTTATGCTCTTTCCGGAGAGCAGACAGAAGCTCTGCCAAATCACTTGCTTTGCCTGCAAGGTGTTTCCTTATGGACCAGAGACTCATCTTTCCCAACAGCCCTAGGAGGCAGGCAGAGCTCAGCCTTCATTAGCAGTCACCCTTCTAGGGAGAGAGATTCAAGTCTTCTAGGGGCTGAGGAAAGTGACGTTTTGCTGCAATTCTATTTTCCACTGAATATTTTGATTCTGTGTGATTGAAGTTTTAGTTTTTGAGGAAAAACTGTCTTACAAATTTATGACAGTTGATAGCTCTTCCTAAAATATTTCAGAGATTTAGAATGTTAATATTTTGTTATTAGAAATCTCATTTTAAATAGCTTTATTTCTTACATCTTGTTCTACTTCATGGTTCATTGATAGATATGATAAAGAGATAATATTGTTTTAAGTAAAATTTCTTCAAGGAATGATTACTGTGGTTTTCTAATTACTAGCTCCAAGTATGACAGCAGGGAATCCTTCTTATTTATTTTTTAATGTTCTATATCTGCAGATAAATACTAGAATTTTAAAGGAAGAGACTATTTAAAGAATGATTAAATTATTTTAAATGTATTCATTAATAAAAGGAAAGACAATATAAATGTCTTTTTATCTTGTGAAGCAGATATTCTTCCAAGAGCCCCTCTCACCTGTCAGGGTCACAGGCTCAGCTTGTGGAGGTGAGGAGGCTCCTTCTTCACAGAGCCAGAGAATGAATAGCTGTTGGGTCAAACAATCACAGAAAAATCCAAAGGTCCCTTGTCAAGTTTTCTAAAGTTGAAAGGAGAAACAGAACCTAGTCACATTTATATTGCTTAAAGCTGTGTACTTTATTCGAATGTGTATGTAGAGTGAATTGCATTATTTCACTAATGTGCTGGTGTTCTTCATTTGGGCTAATTCCAGACTAGATAATTTATGCAGGTATGTTGTATCTGCTGAAGAGATATGAAGGTGTGTATTTGCTAGCATGTGGTGTTAGGTTGAATCTATCCTTCACCTATTGCTCTCTACCTTTCTATATTTCCATCTTCTATAATGAGTTAACTCTTCTGAGTCATTCTCTAAGGGTTTTTAATGAAAGTAAAATTTATAATTCAACGTAAGCATGGAAGTCAAACATGGAAAAGTATTGTAGATGATGTTACCATCACAGCAGGCTGCATTAGGATGGAAATAATAACTATGACTGCTCCATAAGGCTATGTAAAAAGGAATGTAGACTTTCAGCTCCTGACCCCAGGCATGATGAACTCATTCTCAAACCTATCTTTGTCTGAAGAATCATTAACTGCTTTCCTCTCTGCCAAATATACTGAGATTGGTTTATAAGTCAGTTTCAATAGATATTGATATTGATTTGTTCAAGTCAAAGTTAGGGTCTACTCGATTACCTAATAGAGTGAGCCTAAATTATTAATATTATTTTGGGACTGAAATCTCAATGTGTTTAATATACTGGAGAATATGTCATTATCATGAATCATGTCATGCTCAGCACCAGCGCTTTTACATTGATTCACATGACCTTCTCTTATTCAGAATCCCCTTAAAGAAGAAAAGATTTTGGAAACTGGGTGAGGGGCTGGGGAGTCATTAGGGAAGGGGGTTCAGAACACCTGTTAGGTGCTTCGGGCTCCTCTTGGCATATGTCCCCAGGCTCCCAGGTGAAACTTCCATGTTTATGGCACTTTATTTGGCACAGATTAAAGTTCCTTTGGACTTTTCTTAAAATTCATGTTGTGTGAATGCGTTTTTTTGAGAGGAGTAAATACTAATAAATTTAAATAATATTTCTGGTATGTTGAAATAATTATTGTAATAATTACAAAACATGTTGCAGATTTTATTTCTATTTTAAAGCAGTTTGCTCAGTTGAATAATAAAGCATCTTATGTAACATAAGAAATATAATTTGATATTGTTATTAATTTTGTTATGTAATTTCTATTGAACTATAATCTTTTCCTCTCTTTTCTATCTTGCTTAGCTGTATTCACTAACCTCTGTAAAATCATGTATTTCTTTTGTTATTCTTTTAAACAGTATTAAATTTTCTTTCTACTCAGCCTGTTTTTTCCAAATTCTTATTTTTTTTTTCAATCAAGCCAATGGCCTATTTTATTTCTAAGAGTCATGCTATCATCAAGTACAAAGAAAACAACTTTGTAAATAGCTGTTTAACACTGTGATAGAAGACTTCATTTGGGAAGCAGAGAAAGACATCTAGAGCTAATCCTGAGTTCCTACTATCCATGTAGTTGGGATCCAGTCTAAAAAAGTAGGACAGATTTGGCAAATGTACACTCATTGTATCAAAAGTGAGTCTATTCTGGGGGCCACCTGCCCCTTCTTGCTGAAGCCCTTCTGCCCTGCCCCTCTGTTCTTGGAACCAATGCCTTTTTCAGTGCAGAATTCACTTGCCTCATTCTTCACCAGACATGAAGTAACTTCCAGGAACAAAGGAAAAAGTGGCAATGTCCAAGTGTATTTATCTCTAAATGAGTCCACCATCTGGGAACTTCAATCCCTTCTGGCTTCCTTATCAACTCTTCAGCCAAGCAGCTCCCAGAGAAACAGGACACCTCTGTTTTTTCTAAAAACAGGAAGTGGGAACTCTGGCCTCTCCCCAAGGAAGGGTTTCAGGCAGGCAGGAAGAATGATGTTGACACAGGTTCACAGAAAGAAATGTAATGAACCCAGAAGTCTCTGCAATGCCCAATGAAAAAGAACATTTCCACACAATTTTGACATTGAGGCTTGAAGTTACTTATGGGTGAGCAAGAATGTTCACCCATTCTTGAGAGCTAGACTCTCAAGGGGCTTTAAAAAATGCTCTCATTTCTAGACAAGTTTGCGATGACCTTTAATCCATAACAACACTGTTCCACAGTACTGCAAATGAAGTAACAAATAGCTTCTGCCCCTGCCTCAAACCCTCCCCCCAGAAAAATGTCCTTTTCCCTCTAAAGCCATTCCTCCATTCCTTCATTTGGAAAGGCCCCTTAAAATCCCATTAGCCCAACTAAGGATTCAAAATGGTGTCCAAGTACCCATGATGCACTTCTCAGGAGCCAGCAACTAGCCTTGGAGTCTCCCCTGCCCCACCGTGAAAGGGCTCTCTTGTCCTTCTAAACTTCAAGGAGACCTGAAATGTGGCATCCACTCTCCTCTTTATTCAAAAGAGGAAGAGCCTTTTAAAAATTCACCAAACTAGTATTTAGTAACACAAGAATTTGTTGGTATACTTCATTTCAAATAAACCTCTTTAATTAAAAACTTTGATTAATGTAAAAGATAGTATTTCAACTTACAAAAGGATTCATTTCAGGTATTGCTGGTGATCTGGTTTCCCCCATAGCCTTGACAAATGATTTTGCTATCGGAAAATCTGAAGTGCACCCCGATTTTGCTATCGGAAAATCTGAAGTGCACCCCAATTTTCCAGGAGCACCTTATATCTAATATGGCATTTACCACAGACCACAAACGAACCCTAGGAAGATCTATGAGAAAAATGCTCCAACCATCAAAAGGATTATTGGAGAGAAAAAGTTCTATGGTTATGGTCCATGTGTCCAGGAACCAGCCACAAAAATAACTAAAAAGTAGTCCTCTCCTTCCTTTCCTCTCCCACCCCAACCTGCCTGCTGCTCAGTGGCACCAAATGGACAGTGACCATGCAGACTACCACAGACCTACACAACACCATTTATCCCTCACTCCTTAGACCCCTTCATGTTCTTGTTCTCTGGTATTTGACATCAACATAAGTATATTCTAAATTCACTGTCACTAGGCTCCTTGTACTTACATACTCTGAGGAAATTCACAATAAAGATTTTTAGTTATTATTAAGCATAATTACTCACCTGTTGGTGAATAATTAGCAATGAAAACTGTATTCTAGGTTTCTTTTAAAAAAACAAAATTCCCATGACTACAACAGAAGGACAAGCAGACAGAACCACGCACTTCTGGCAAACTCATTTTCTTTTTCTCCCTTCCCCTTCCTCCCTCCCCCATAATAAACTGGTTGGGTATGCTTGCCAGGGTCTGTGGGTTTCAGAACTTCAAGCCTTTCTGCTTAAAAAAATGAGGTAAGAAATTTCTCCCTGAAAAGTAAAACTGACACATAAGCCAATCCAAGGTCTTCCCTGGCTGCTAACGCAGCTGTTATTGCTCTAAGTTGGAGTGTTTTGTTTGTTTGCTTTTAGTGTGTGTTCAAAGCCCTTATTGCCATTCTAGCTGGCCCCATGGTTGGTTGGCCAAGGAGAAATGGATGGGGAGAGGGCTTAGTCAGCTACCCCCAGCTGGTCAGTCCCTATCTGCTTCCCACACCTGTGGCTCACCCAGCCCTGGCTGGAGGCCAACTCTGCATTCTGGGGCTCTGTGACTGGCTCTAACAGCTGGGGGAGGTGGTGATGGGGCTGTGCAGGTACAGCAGGCTGCTGGGGGCTGAGTGCACAACCACAGACACTGGGAAGCTGAAGACGAACTGTGAGGTAGGTATGGGGGTGGCTTTGCCCCATTCCTGAAGGGGGCTGGAAGGGCTGGCAGCCTCCGCGGCACAGGACGTGGCCAGCACCTGGGACTCAAACTGCAGCAGCTGCCCCATGAAGCTGAAGCTGGGAGAGATGATGCTCCAGCGCTGCTTAAGGAACTCAAAGGCCTCCTCCAGCCTCACCTGCTTCTTCATCATCAGGTAGGCGAGGCAGATGGTGGCCGAGAGAGAGATGCCCACCTGGCAGTGCACCAGCACCCACCCATGGCAATCCTTCACTGCATCGATGTACTCAATGGCTTCCATGAACCAGGAGCTGATGTCAGCCTTGTAGTTGTCTTCCACGGGGATGCACTTGTACTGGTAGTGTCCTTCAAAGTGGTTTGGGCAGTCCGAGGAGACATTCAACATGGCCATGATCCCCAGGGCATCCAGCATGTCTCTGCGGGCAGCATGATAAGCACTGCCGAGGAAGAGGAAGGGGAGGATCTTGACAGGACCTCCCTGGTCCTGCAGGGGAGTCCCACAGGAGCTGTAGCCCAGGTCCAAAGGCTCTGTGGCACTGGGGGGGATAGGAGGTGGGATGGCCGCCAGGGCCTTGGTTTTAAAACATAATTCTGGGTACTCGGAGGAAAACCTCTCATAGCCACCTTTGAGCAGGCAGATGTCTGTGCGCTCCGCATTGCGGCACAGTGCCTGCACCACCAGTGACATGGTGCTGTCTTAGCAAAGGCTCTGGGAGCTCGGGCTGTGCTCCTCATAGAGGATAACTGCCAAGTAAAGGCGGGAGCGCATATGGGCACACACCTCCTCCTAGGCCAGCAGAATCTGCTCCAGGCTCACAGAGCCCTTGGCCCGCCACCGCATGATGGTGCTGCAGCACACTTTGACAGAACCTCGGATATAGCTCGAGCTGTGAGCCAGGAAAGGTCTGCAGTGGAGCAGCAGGCACTTGGCAGCCACTCAGCAGCCCCAGCACGCCCTGGCTGCCACTGCCACTTGCACCGCTGCCCTTCTCATCCCGGTTCATCAGCCTTTTGTGCATGCTTCAGTCCATCTCCCAAAGCTCCTCCATCCTCACAATGGTCGCCCCGGGAACTGCAGCTGCTGGGCACAAGAGGAGGCGAAGGACACTAGGGCCAAGGAGACCCCAGGAAGGCGCGTGTGAGCGATGGCTGAGAGGAGAAGACTGCACTAGTGATGGCCAACTCAGCCCCTAGAGGCTCCCAGGGCCAACCTCTTCTCCCCAGTCCCCTTCTGCCTGCACCCTCGCGGTTACATAGCAGTCCAGGCGGCCTCTGGGGCCAGGATGGGCAGGCATGAGGCACGGAGGGGAGGAGGCGGGGAGGGGAGAGTGTTTATGGTAGAGGACCACCAGCTCCCTTCTGTTGTCATTTTGAGTGTGTTTTGCTGGCTGCGCTGCTCCTGTTGATGCCTGGGCACATTGCCTTTCCCTAGGCTCTGCCTGAGCTCCTAGCACTGCCCCAGCCAGACTTCCTTCTTTGGCTTAAAGATTTACTAATGCCTCCAATTCTTATTAACATAATTGTATCGATGGAGGAAATACAATCTTGAAATTTAGATTGAATTTTCATGGATTTTCACTAAGAACTACTACTTGGTGATGTTTATTTTATATAGTTAGTGACATGGTATATTAGTTATTGCAAATAGTTTTAGAATTGAATTATTTTTATAATATTAAATAATTCTTTTATTGCTTGTTTCTTGTTAGTAATGTAAAAGTATTTTAGACTACTACAAAAAGAATGAGCATAATTTGTAAGAAAACATACATAATTGAACTATTGAATATTTTAAGCAAAATTTTCAGATTTAAGTATTTTAAATGAATGAAGGTTTTAAGCCTAAATCAATAACTAGTCTTTTGAAATTGACAAATTATCAAGGTGCTGTTTCTGTAGTTGAGACCCAGGAAATCCCAAGAGCATATAATAATGTTTCAGAGGACTTAACTATATATTTTTAGAACATAAGACCTGTAAATAAGAAGACATTATTTACTCTGAAAAATGTATAAAAGCCCAAATTTGTGTCAGAAACAAAGACAAAAAATTAAATTTTTACCTTTGAATTAAATACTCTTTCTAGCCGACTTCAGTCAAAGACTCATAAATGTTAAATTAAATTTGGATGATTCAGTTGATTGCCTTTATTTTGGTCAACATTTTTGGCCTAACTTGTGAAGTTTTATCTATTTTTTTAAATTAATACATATCAACTTATATTTCATAAGGGCTACAATATTACTTTCAAATAAATATTACTGTTGCTCTTATTCCTATTTCTAACAAATAAAAGTAAAATAAAGATTAATTAAAGATTTATTAAAAATTATACCATTATGCAGCAAGATTTTCTTGACAAAGTATCACTTATAGGAAAGAACTGAGCAGAATATTTTCATTAGTGAACAAAGATTTAATCTAGCATCCTAAAATATATACAAATTTAGAATATAATTTTTGCCAAGAAATCATCAAAATGCTTACAAAATTATTTAATATTTTCATCCTGCATTCAGTCAATATCTTTATTTTCACTTTGCCATTTGCAATTTATGAAGATTTAAAGAGAGAAGTTGAAAGATCCAAAAGTTAGAAAAAAAGTAAGTTTCCTATGGTTAAAAAAATGGCAATGAGAGGGAAGTGCTAATTTTCCTTTTAATTTGTACACATACACATGAGTCGAAACATTTCAGGTACCCCATTAATATCTACAGCTATTGCATGTCTATCACCAGTAAAAAACAAAAAAAGCTAAAAATTACTGTATTTCAATATAGGAAGGTTTACTGTACCTAATAGGAGAAAGTGATATTTTCACAAAAAGTTATTCCAGAAATAGCAGTCATATTTAACTATTATCCTTTTTTTTTTTGGTACTGGGGATCGAACTCAGGTCCTTGCACTTAAGCAGCTGGCAGTGAAACCACTGAGCCAAATCCCCAGCCCACTATTGTCCTTTTATTCTTCTAAAAGGCAGTTACATTTTTCTAAGGATGTTTCATATATTGTCTGCTTTGATATTTCTATTTAAGCCATGAAAACAAGAAACCAAAGTTCTGGGACAGATTTTATGCTTTTCAGTTTTTTCCAATGTGGCAGGATGAATGCCTTTATCTTTGCCACCATTGCCATCCTCTTCTTGGTGGCTGTGCTGGGGAATGTCATCCTGGCCCACCTCATCTCACTGGATGGCAGACTGCATACACCCATGCACTTCCTGCTCAGCCAGCTCTCCCTCATAGACATGATGTACAGCTCCACCACTGTGCTCAAGATGCCAACCAACTTCCTGACAAATACCAAGCCCATTGCATTCTGGGGCTGTGAGATTCAGATATTTGTGTTCCTGAGCCTTGGCAGATCTGAAGCCATTCTCTTGGGCTTCATGTCATATGATTGTTACATAGCCGTCTGCCATCCTTTGCATTATCAAGTACTCATGAGCAAGAAGATCTGCTGCTCCCTGGTCATATGTGCCTGGTCCAGCAGTGCTGTCAACTCCTTAATATATACATTGTATGTTTTCCAGCTTCCTTTCTGTGGGTCTAGGGTCATTAACAACTTTTTCTGTAAAGTTTCTTCTCTACTTCCATTGGTATGTCAGGACACCTCCCAGTATGAATATGGCATCCTCTTGAGTGGACTTATTATTCTGCTGCTGCCTATGCTTGGTGCTCACTGTTGTATTATGTGGGGGGCCTTGCCCCCCCCCGCTAGAACTCTTGAGTGCCTTTTACGGGCATATCTGGGCCTGCCGCAAGTCTACCCGGCAAAAAGGAAGTAGCCCCAGTACCCTCCCCTTGCTCCTCCCCTCTAGCCCTATGGTATATATGCTGTAGCAGCTTCCGCAATAAACGAGACTTGATCAGAAACCTGTCTTGTCTCCATCTCTCATGTCTCTTGTCCCTTTTCATTCTCACTCCCACTCTAGGGTCTCCGTTGACTTACCCGCGGGCCGGGACAGTATTACAGATGGGCTCAGGCACAGGACAGAGCAAACTTTTTTGCACATGTTCCTCCCACCTGATTGTGGCCAGCCTCTTCTACGTAACCACTCTCTCCCCCTACATGTGGCCTCACTCCTTGCATGACCCTGCCCACGATAAGGTGGTGGCAGTGTTTTACATCATCGTCAAACCCCTTGTGAACCCATTCATCTACAGCCTGAGGAACAAGGAGGTCCTGGTGGTCCTGAGGCGACTCCTGGATTTATGGACGCTGGTGTAGACAATGTGACTTTAGGAATTCTTCAGTGACAGAGGATCAGCACAGGAGAGAGCCATGCCTGAATCCACCGGGGAGGGTGGGGAGATAGATGTTCTGTGTAGAAGCCCAAGAAGCATGGTGCTATTAGCAATGTTTAGCTTATACACCTGTTGACTACAAATCTTATGGGCCCTATTTTTTGGACACACAAATACTTTGAATTGTCCTTTGTAATGCCATGAATATCAGTCCACAGAAATTAAATCTACCGAAACATTAAACATCAAGATAATTTATATAATGCCCAAAGTTAATAGAGATACAAACATAATTTGCTCATCCAGTTATAAATTCACCAATGTTTTAGAGATTTTTCTGTGACTCTGACTTTGTCATTGGACTGTTTTCCTGGGAGTGAACAAAAGCAAAATCTGAGGAATACTCCCCTGATTATTTCTACCTTCCATCTAAATGTCCCTGGATCACCCGCCCTAATGCAAGAGCTGTGGTATGAACATGGCCTTATTTGCCAGGCTCCTTTTCCACTTTCTCTTCCACGTTTGGTGGATGGTTGTGTTTAGTAGCAGAGCACTGGCACCCTCCTCACACACCAGGCCTGGGGGATGATACTCAGGGCCTCTCGGTTCCAATTTCTCTCTTCCAGCTCCAGTGTTACTTTTCTGAATGGGTTTCTTCTAACTGAATTTATTAGTGATGTTTTCAGTAGAGGGTGTCCACTAGTTGGCTCAAAAGATAAAAATATTTGTACTTCAATAAATAATTTGAAATGTACTACAAACAAACAGTCCAAGGTTATGAGAAATTCAGTGTGTTACAGGGTGCTGTTGTGAGGTGTAACTGGGATTGTTTCTTAGTTATGTATTTGGAGATTCACTAAGCTCGGAAAACCTTCTTGTCTTCAGCTTTTTTCTCAACTTAACTTTTCCATCAACTGTTTAACTCTGCAAAGCTCAGGAAAGATATTCCCTCATTAACACACACATATCAATGTACAAATGCATAACAGTAATTGAATACTCTGAGCAGTTACCACTGTTAACCTCACAATACTGACTGACAGCAAGGGCCACAGAGTAGGAAGCTCTCTGAGGAAACCTCCGCTAATACACTGAGAAAGGGACACACTGCTCCTCTGTAGAACCTCAGTCATGATGTTATTGAACTTTAACATGAAGACCTTCCTGAAAGCATCCCTTTTGATATAGTTTTATCAGTTAATGTATTGTGCAAGGCTAGAACTGGGGGAGCCCTCTCCTAGCAGCTTCACATTGTGTGACTCACAATGGCCCTGCTCTGCCGGAGGAAGCAGGAAGAGACTGCTCCAGATGGGCACATCAGCGGGTTCCACACAGAGGGGACTTCACTAAGTACAATGCAGACAGAATCTGGCAACAGGGTGCTGGACAATGAATTAAGGTGAGAAAGCAGCCATCCAGAGAGTGCAAGCTTAGAGAGGCACCAGAAGGGGGAAGGATAGCAGCCAAAGAAGCCATCTTGGGAGCAGAAGCCTTGCAGGCTTTAGGAGAGGATCAAGGCTCAGTACTAAGCTGAATGGATGTCGGGGAGAGGGACAAAAGCTTGGGAAATGGTTAAAGCCTGAGGAATGATGTGGGTGTCTGCAGAGCCTCATGAGAAGCACTCAGCATGTTTGGGACAGGTGTGTTCTGTTTCTATAGCATTCTAGGAAGATAATCAGGAGTCACAGCGCTGTTCTCTGGGCATTGGATCCTTGAGGAGGGCTGTTTTCGCACATGCAAAGTAAATTCATCCTGAAGAAACCAAGATTCCAACCAACTCAGAAGCCCATCAGTGCCTAGAGATATTTGGACATCCAAGTTCACACTGCAGACAGAGACAACACCTAGCAGCACTGGAGGGATACAGGTAGGTGGAAGGTCACTTGCCGGGCATGCCTGAGTCCCAGATTCCATCTCCAATATCAAAGGAAAAAAATCTTTAAAAAGTTTCCTTTTGTTCAGGGTTTCTCCTGGTTTTCTTAAACCTTTAATCCAAATCTCTTTAAGGAAAACCAGAGCCATGCTACATATTTTATATACATATTCTTTTACTAACAGAAGAGAAATTCTGGGGGTTTTTTTCCAGTAGTCTTGAGGAAGCGGAAAGTCCTGTAGGTGTTCAATGCATCTCAGTGAAAAATTAGGACAGGCAGAAGAGATGAGTGGAAAACCAGGTGTATCCAATCACCTGACTCCTGAGTCCTGCACCGTCCAGCACTGCACACACAGACACGGGTGCACACACACACAGCTCTGCACACACATGCACACACACAGGAAGACACCCCCCCCCAGGCACCATGGCCCTCGATCTGAGGCTGTGTCCCTGCTCCTCCCTCTCCTGTTCTGAGAACATTTGTAGGCCTCTGACTGTCTGCACTTGGATGCTTAGTGAGTGCCCTTGTTTGCAATCATACATGTTCTCATATGGGCTTCCTGTTGAATACCTATGTAACTTGGTCAGACCAAGTGTCCTATCTATAAACGGGAGGAAAACACAGAGCTTCCTAGTCTGCTGAAAGAAATTCATTCTAATGAATTATGAGACGCAATGGCATTCACTCAGTTGTTCCTCAAGAAAGTTTTTCTTAACACTGTCATTACTTTTAGAATTAATTCACCAATATTTCAATCAAGGTTTATATATTTTTATTCAATTAATTAATCCGGAACACCAGTGTTTGATTTGTAATTTTGCTTTTCTCTTCTCTGTCTCATTTATTGACTCTCTATACCTATGTACTTATTTGAATGTAAAATTATGATAACCCTTTATTTATATTTAGAGAATGCTATTATAATTATTAAGACTGATTCTTACTAGCATTTTTACTTTCCTAGCAATTTATCTGCAGAACTGTATTTGAGCAATTACTTAATATTTAAGTTTTAGTTAAAAAGTACAACACCATTATAACAACCACATGTGTTAAGTAAACCTTTGTTGCCGGGAAGACATATTCTATTGTTTTTTAAAATTTTCTCATGATAGAAACTATTTCTATTAAGCAGATCAGAAGGTATTTTTGTACTTGAAATGGGAGAATGACCAGAAGGGAGTAAATAGTTCCTGGATATACCTGATGCTTCATATACTCTCTACAAATTAATATCCATAAATAATCCCCTGTGAGAGCTAGTGATGATCTCCCTCTTATAGGAGGTTGAACTGAATCTCAGAGAGCACACATAGCTTGCTCTGAATCTGGTCAGTAGGCAGCTACAAGTACAGAGGAGTTCAGTGGAGCATCTTTCCCAGGGAAGACCATTGCCTTGGCCAAGATAGCTCACCCTGGCTCCATAGGACTTACCAGGTCTTTCTGGATCCATTGATTATTGCCAAAGGCTGTGCCGGCAGGATTGGTGGCTTTCCAGGAAGGAGCTTGTGGTTTTCACATACCTATTTAACAGCGATAAAAGGTTGTATCACTTTCAAATGGGTCACTACATTCTGACTCTCAATAAAAATAATATTTGAATGAGGATGCAGCTCAGTGACAGACCACTTGCTTAGTAGACACAAAGTCCTGGGTTGAAACCCCAGCAGTGAAACACAAAATCAAACAAAATATGAACCCATGTATTTATGTAAACAGATGCTAATTCTTTTGTTTAATGTATATTTCTTTAATTTCCAGTGATACTTCATACTTCCTGAGCTTGTAATGCATACATTTATGTCTATTATGTTGTAATTATGCAAAGAATATCATTAAGCCTTTCAGGAGGCTGGAGATTGTTTTGTTGTCCAGTTCTATGTTAGAAAAATGCATTTAGTTTTACCTAATAAATCTACTATCCAGTTCTTCTTGAAAAATATCAATTTTTGAGTTGCTAGAAAGAATTGTGACTATTATTTATTAAGAATTTACTAAATACCTGTAATTAATTTTATATTTTAGGTACACTACCTCATTCTATTTCTTTGACAATCCAGAATGTAATTTAATGTTCCCTTTGAAGGGGCGTAGATTAACAGAACCCGAGGGTAGGAATCTGAAGTCAACATGAGCTCCATAGAACACACACTGCTCTCCTCCCAGCTTCACACCTTACCTGCACTCATGTTTGGGGTGCTGTAATCTGGCAAGGTGATTATGAGATTTACATAAATGGAGACAGGCAGGAATTTCTTATTCTTCTCCATTGAATCACTAATTGAACATTTTCTCTAATTATAATTTTTAATGTTTAACTGACACATAGAATATTTATTGTCTCCCCTTTTCATTGAGGATCTACATAGCAGGGAGAGTCGGATGGCATCCACCCAGTGGAACTCTGACCCAGGGTTCATCTTGCTTGAGTTAATTTTCAGTTTCTTTAGCCTACCAAATTGACAGCCCACTGTTGATTTAGTTTTCCTTTTTAAATTGAAAGTTTGTGTTTCCTCACTATCAAGACAACAGTTAGAATAAGAAACTAGAAGGCCTGAAGTGAATTGAGGAATTTAGCTTTCAGAACTTGGGATCTGGTCCCAGGTTCCTGGGATAAGATCTGAAATCAAGTAGAAATAAATAATCTTAAATCTTAGGTTCTTCACCTGCATTTCTAAAAAAATAAGGCCACCTTATGTGGTTGTTGTGAAGTGAAAGGAGACAGTACCAATCCTGGGATGGGTAACATGGGGACAACTACTGTGCTCCCTCTGCCAATGTCAACAAAATGCTAAGCAGCATTGGGTTGGGGTGGAAAGAACCCAGGCGCAGTCCTGGGAATGTAACTCAGTACACTGTGAAAATGGAGCTTCTTGCAAATCTAAAAGTATATATGACCCTCAGTAGGTACCCAGGGGAAAGTACCTCAGGACACCCACTACCCTTGCATGCCCGTTTCCACAGATATCTAAACCAAGTAACTTTCTTTCATGAAATGGATAAATTAATCAAAGCAAGACAAACTATGTGGAGTTCCGGCTCCACTGTGCTTTGTATCCAGATGTCTCCCAAGAGCTGTAGGTGCTCACAGGTGGATGGTGACTGGAGCGTGGGCTCACAACTGACTTGCTGTAGGAGGCAAAGTCTGGTCCAGAAGGGTTACTGGCACTGTGACCTGGAAGGGGTTATAACAGGCAGTTCGTCCCTTCTTTCTCTGTGTACTTTGGGGCTGCCACACGGGAGCAGCTCCCCTCTGCCATCCATCCCTCCTTGGAGCCAGCCAAGTGTGGGCTGAACCACAGGACACCTCTCCCCCTTTACTTGTGGGTGTGGGGCACTTTGTCCCAGTGAAGACAAAGTGAGGATGCAGGTGCAGTTAGTTCACAACAGGCAGGCAGCAGAACCAGCTGAGGAATTCCCCTTCTGCTTTCAGTTTCATGGAGTATCATTTTCAGTTTTTTATCATGTTTTATGTGTCCTTGTTGGCAAATCAGTTCTGTCATATGCAGCATGTGGCTCATTTTGTTTATAATCCCTCTGGCCTTTCTGTATCTTTAATTGAAGAGTTTGTTTCTACTCTATTCAGAGTAATTATTGATAGCTAAGAACTAACTGCTGCCATTCTGCTGCATCCATATGTTGCTGCACTTTATCTCTTCCTTTCTTCTTCCATTACTGTGTCCTTCCTTTCTCTGATTACCTCTACCATTAGGTTTAAAATCTTTGCTTTTTATTTTTGTGCATCAGCTTTGGTGTTTGCTTTTTGGTTACTATGAAACTTACCAAGAATATGCTATTATTGTAACAGTTTATATTTATCAGCTAAAAATTTAATTTTGATTATATGGAAATAAAACTCAGGAAGTAGGGCTGAAGAAGAAGCTCAGGGATGGAGTGTTTACCTGGCACACAGAGGCTCCAAGCCACATCCTCAGTCCTGCAGATATAAATGAATAAATACTCATTAAAATAATTTACACTGACTCCATTCCATCCCAATATTTTGAATGTTAGGTGGTATAATTTACATAACCACATCTTGCATATTGCTTAATGATTTATTTCAGGCACTTGTATTTTAATACTTTAGCCTTTCATCTTTTAACTAATGATATAACTAGTGTACACTCCACCATTTCATTATTAGAGAGTTTTTATTTTGATTTAGTCTGACTTTTAACCACGGTTAAGTACAGATGCATGTGTGTAGCTCCTTAGTGTCCTTTTCTTTCCTGGACCTCTTGACCTTCACACTTATCCTGTTAATTAGCAAATGGAAAGTGGATAAATGTAGTTTCACAATTCCAGTGGGTTAGGTAATAGGCTTCCTTCTGATAGCTTAGACCTCCACCAGGACATGAGTGTACTTGGAGCAACTGCTGCCCCTTCAGCTGGCCCAGGGTGACTATGGGACATGGGGGATTAGTCTGAGCTCACAGCTTTGATGCCTGTGTAGTGTGGAAGAAAAGCATATCTTGGGTTTTTTTGCAAATCATTATAAATAGTAAATATTGACTAGCATGAAACCATATAATGAAAAATGAACAGCATTAACCATGTGTGTTGTCATGTGATTGTGGAGGTATCCTTACTGTGTGGGAAACCAGGGAACAATTTCCCAAATGAAGGATGAGTAGTGAACTTTCTCTGTCTCTGTCTCTCTCTCTCCCTCTCCCTCTCCCTCCCTCCCTCCCTCCCTTCCTTCATTCCTTTCTCTTTGATGGCAAGCTTAACTTTGTGAAGACAGAAGATTTGAGAGAGTTATCTTGCTCTGTGTTTTGTTCATATGCCTTGCCATGGTTGGGACAAAGTGAACCCAGGGGATGAGAGTTTGTAGCACAAGAAACACAAACTGAACTTGAATGAAACTCAGTGGAACACAGATGAGAACGATGCCCACAGCACAAGTCCCTGAGCCTTGGCACTGTCAGCTGCTGGTATGGAGCTCAAGGTCAGCACCAGGGTGACCACGGCACCAGTGACACTGACTCTGCTTCTCAGGATTGTTTCAGAAACACACATCCAGCACCACATTTTCCACTTTGGCCAGATATTCATTTTTACTAATAATTTTCAATAATACTTTGGCAGATTTCTGAGCATAATCTTATGAACTCATTCAATATAGATATGGAATTGAGAGTGTTCCTTTTATGTATCAACAGGCAAAGGAGGCACATGGAAAATAAAATTAAATTGGAACTACAAAAATCAGAGAAAGATGTGGAAATCCAATGAATAATATCCACTAAATCAAGTGATGTGCTAGACATGGAATATCAAACACTAATCTGTAACTATTACATGCTTGAATTGAGGGGTTTTTTTCAACAGGAAACATTTTTAAAAACTCAACATTTAATTCATTAAGTTGAAGGTGTGGTAGCTGACAGGGCTGAGATCACAGTATGTACCAAATCTAACCTATTGTTATTCAAGTTAATTAATAGTAAGAGTTACTAGGGTGAAACATTTATTTATTATTTGAGGCCCAGCCCTGTAGCACAAAGATAGAGAGGTTTCCTGTGAATAGTGGGCTTCGTGCTATTGACAGACTCGTGGGACTCTTACTTCTGCTGATATTACACTGAGTTCCAAATGTGCACCTACAATGCCTCTACCAAATATTCAGTCTTCAGATTAGGAAAAGGGGTCTATGGGTATGACACATATATTTTTAGAATGGGACTTTTCATGTGATAATAAAAATATTTATAATTGTTTAAAATTATTACTCTACTCACTTTAACTATAATTGATTGTACAATCTATATTTCCGGGTAATTCAGTGCTGAGACAATATTTCAATGCAAGAAGCCAGAAAATTATAAAGTTCAAAATTTCCTGAGTATCAATAAATGCAAATATTTTATTTCATTGAGAGACATAACTATTACTATTCCAATGTAATTACTCCACATTCTGGTTTAGGTCTACATGGATGAAAACTAAGTATCAAGAAAAATTGGGTCATGTGTTTAGTTTATATTCTCAAACATTTTTGGGCTTGGACATTACTTGGACAGTTGAAGAGTAATAATTATTGTTAGGTTCCCTTTTGATCTTCTTAATTATGGACCCAATTCCATCTCACTGAGAACACCAGGTCATGTCCTCTCCACATCATCATGCACTATTTGTTCCAAGACTCCATCTGCTCTCCAGGTTGGACTGAAGATGCCTCAGCTGCTCCACACAGCCTTCCTGGGACAGGGAGGGGAGCACATGGGCCACGGAACTCAGGTGTTTTTAACAGCAGTGACAGAGGATATGGATTTTGCTGACCTGAGGAAATAAGTCCTGCTATATCAAGGGATGAATTCTCCTGGCCTCATTTTCCAGGAAGATTCTGTGGCATGGTGGAGACTCTGGGGTTCGGCTGGGCCATTCATGCCTCAGTGTCCCTGCTAATGACCCAGTGGTGTCCCAAAGTCCTGAGAGCTCCTTGGTGGAGCTGGTCACCCTAGATCACCACCCCTTTCTCCAGCCTTTCCTCAGGAGAGCGCATCAGCTCACACCTGCAACCAAGGCCTCTGCACAAATACTGCAGCCAGTCAGAGAGAAGACCCAGGAGCCCCAGAGAAGGCCTGGCTTCCTCCACATCTGGAACCACCTGACTGTCCCAGCTGTGCAGAAAGAGGGGTGCAGACACTGTGAGACCCCATGGAGACCTTGCTAGCTCAGAACCTTCTGTGTTCTCGTTCTCAGCCATAGCTGCCTTCACACAGGCGAACTCAGTGAGCAGGGCTCTGGGAATGGGCTCTTCTCAGAGATCTGCACCTCTCACTTGACTGATAAATAATGAAGAGGTTGGGATGTGGGGACAGTTTGGGGTACTGTTGTGTGGTCTGCATGGTGCCTGGGTTTGATCACACAAACAAAACAGAGCCTGGAATTTGTCAGGCAGAAATGTAATCAATGCGTTATTATTGGCATATTGTGGGGTATTAGGAACCTCATCCACTTGTGGCCCTGGTGATCCAGGCCTTCACCCTGCTCTGAAAATATAGATTCATTTCCTAATATGCTGTCATTGTATTCATGCCTTTTCTGAGTTTTAAATTCTTTCATCTCCACTACTCTAAACTAATTTGAAATAAAATTTTAACTTAAATTAATTATAATTTTTATCTAAACAATTCTCGAAGTAAAAACCTGAATCCTTTGAACATTTCTACCCTCTAGTAACATCAGAGAGTGTGTCCCTGTCTGGTGGCTGAGATGAAAGAGAGCATGGTGTGGGAGGGTGAAATTGTCCCAGGTGTCTGGCAGTCTGTTCCATAGGAGCCATGCTGTTACCAGGATGCCCTGTCTGGACACACAGTCCCTGGTCCACACGTGGAGCCCAGGCTTTATAAACAGCCCTCTTCCTGCGGGGAGCAGCCCACTCTGCTGTCTTCATGTCCCTGCAGCACCCTGTCTGCACAACCCTGCATCTCAGGCCTCTCCTGACCTCTCCTCCAGCCCAGCCGGGAAGACTGGAAAGGGTGCTCACCCCTGGGAGCACACAGCATGCACAGGAGCAGCTCTTCCTGCTCTTGGCCAGGCAGGGGGTAAATGGGTGTTTTTTCATTTCTGCAGCTGAGCCTCTCTCCTCAGCAGGAGAGGAGCTTGTGACAGTGATGTGTCCACAGGACAGACAGGAGCCTTCCCATGTGCAAGACCAGATGCCTTCTCAGGGGCAGTAGTCACAGTGTTTGCAGAGTGCATGCTGTAGGGGCAATGAGTGCTGTGAGCCTGGAGAGGCCTTTGCACAGGGTGGGCTGAGCTCACTGGTGGGCACCATGCTGGAGGTACAGGGCCAAGAGAAGTGCCCGTCTGTCAAAGACATCATTAATTTCCACTAAAAATCCCACCTAGGGCAATTTCAGGGCTGGATACATTATCCAGATACTGCTTAAGTGATATCGGCAGAGAATATTAAAGTTATTATTAATGCTATATTAATTGATCCCTTCTAATTCCTTATCTTTCTGTATTTCTTAGCTTCTTTAATGAGTTAGCACACATCTTTAAATAATTCTCTAAGGATATTTAATGAAAGTAAAATTAAAAATTCATGAAAACATGGAGGTCAAACCTGCAAGCTTATTTGTGGGTGATGTTAATATCACAACATACTCTATTTTGCTAAAAATAAGAACAATATAATTGCTTGTGACAGAGCTGTTTGCCAAGAAATGTGTGGCTTCAGCTTGTGGCTACAGTAATAGTGAGCTCATTGTCGAGTCCACCTTTGTCTGTAGAACTGTTAACACTGCCTTGCTCTCAGTCACATAGCCTGAGCTTGGTTTATGACCCAGTTAAGCTAGACATTAGTTTGCTAAACTCATACTGATGTTCTACAACATTACCTAACTGAGTGGGACTAAATTGTCATTATTATATACTTGGGGATTGAAAATACCAATGTGCTTAATACAGTGGTGAATATTATATCATGAAAGGTGTCATGCTAAGCACAGTGCTTTTACATTGATTCATGGAACTTCTTTTATTGAGAATTCCCTCTAAAGAAGAAAGGATTTTGGAAAGTGGGTGACGGGCTGGGGAGTCATTAGGGAAGAAGGTTCAGGATGACTGTTAGGTGCTTCGGAGGGCCTCATCTTGGCACATATTCCTCGGCTCTCAGGTGAAACTTCCATGTTTATGGTGCTTTTTATTTGCACAGACTAAGGTTCAATTCTGCAGCCTTGTGGAGAGAGTTTTACAGCACTCAGAGTTGCTATGTTCCACAGGGATGGTTCTTTGGTGGCACGGGTGGGAGGAACCCGGCTTAGGTTTCTTCCCATCCTCCTCCTTCCAAAGACAAGACTTCTTATTGTGATCAAATCAAGAGAAGGACAAATACATCTTCCTCAGCCTCACGACATTTTAAAGTATGCTAAATATGTGCAAAAACTGGTGTGGAACTGAGTGTGACTAATATTTCTAATGGTCAATAATTCAGGTCCAGGTGAAAGCATTCTCACTGTCAGCAGGTGAATTGTTCCCAGACCCCAACACACCCAGAACGTTAGTGCAATAGGAAGAATCACAGTGAACTCAGTTTAGGAAGATAACGAAATCAGTGTACAATCTAGTGTGGTACCTGCTGGGGGGGGGGAATGGTACAGAGGCCCTTGCACATTCCAGAGATTAGTAAATCCTCCAGTGTGCAAGGTAATCCAGCAAGATGTGCAACCATACACTGAAAACCACTAGTGTGTTTAGATTTTGGTTTTTAAAAGAATATTTCTCAACATATGACCATTGTCATTGAATTGTGATCAATTGGCATTATAATTGCTTATATGTTGTTTATGATGCTGCATATAAAATCTAGAAGTGTCTAGTTTGTAGGGCTACTTTTTAATATGCAACATTACCTCCTCAGGTTAATCATTTCTAAGAGTATTTTCTCCTTTCTAACCACATGCTCGTTTGAGATTGCTCTTTGAGAGGGTGTCATCTTAGGTATGGCTGCACATAGGATGTATTTCATGTTTACAATTATTCTTATAAAAACTGTCAGTGATTAAAATAAAAGATAAAATAATAAGAAATCATGACAAATAATGGGTAACTTTAAAAAATTCTAGCTTATTGTTAGATGTATGTTACAGCTTGTATGACTGTATTCTTTATCAACTTTACAAATGGACAGCAATAAAATTATTATTTAAGCAACATTGATATAAGTTGAGGTCCATTATAAGCACATTACAAGCTTTTTACATTTTATTTTATTTTATTTCATCTTGATTTTTCACCTATTCACAATATTATCCAGTTATTTATTCAGGTCTTACATTTTTCTTATGTGTTGAAGTGTTCCTATTTAATATGTTAAATAATTTTTAAATTGCTATTAGAATCTCCTTTGGGCTTTTATTAAAGTTTTTTTATCAGAGTGGATTTTTTTTGGGAATAAGTACTAATTTGAAGAATAATTCTCTTATGAAGAAATTATTGTTGCAATAATAAAAAAGATTGTACAAGCTTTTATTTTGATTTTTAAAACAATTTGTTCTGAAGGGTGGTTGGTAATATATCTTACAAAACAAAGCATATACATCTTCATGTTATGGTTAATTCCATTACAATGTCTATTAAAATGTAACCTTTTTCTCTCTGTTTTCCTTGTCTGCATATTATTCATTTGCCTGGATAAAATCTTGTATTTGTGTTTCTTTTCTGTTAATCTTTTAAAAAAGTATTTACTTCTTTTAGTTCACTGTCTTTTCTCTAAATTTTTGTTAAAATAATTATATCATTGCAGGAAATGTAATCTTGAAATTTTGATTAAATTTTAATTGGCTTACTAAGAAGTAAATCTGATATTCTACATAACGAAACAATATATTTGCTATTGCCTATATTTTTGAAGTATATCATTTTTATTACCATATTAAATATTTCTTGTCATTGCATGTTTCTTGTTGGGAGTTTAAAATACTTCAGACTACTACAAAAAGAAAAAGTGTGATTTCTATATATACATATAATTAACCTTTTGGATATTTTAAGCAATGTTAACCCTCAGTTTTAGATACTTACATTGTAATTATGGTTTTCAATTTAAATAAAACAGTCAGATTATCTTTGGAAATTTAGAAACTACCACTGTGCTATTCCAGGAATTTATGCCCAGCAAATCCTTAGAGTATATAATAGTTTCAGACCACTTCAGCATATATTTTTAGAATGTAAGACCCCCAAATTAACAAGACAATATTTACCCTGAAAAAATTGTAGAAATCAGAATTTCTGTCAAAAACAAAGACAAAAGTTTCCATTCTTACCTTATAAGTAACTATTCTTTTTTTTTTTTTTTGTACTGGGGATCAAAGTTGGGACCTTGTGCTTGTGAGGCAGGCACCGGAACAACTGAGCTAAATCCCTGGCTCCATAAATAACTATTCTCTACAGACTACTTCACTCAAAAAATAATACATGTTAATTTCAATTTGAATAATTCATTTAAAACTTTCCTCATTTTGGTGAATTTATTTTGCCAAATTTGTGAAGTTTCATCTATGCTTACAAGAAGAAATTGACAGCCCTCAATTCATATATCAAAAGGGCTATAACTTTCATATAAATATTACTGTAGCATTTATTTCCATTTAAAACAAATGTAAGTACAATTGAAAATAAAGATTCACTAAAGATTATACTACATTTATCAACTCACTCTTAACATAGAATCACTTTTATGAGATAATTGAATGAGTAGGAGTATATTTTCATAATAAATGAATAAAGTTGTGTTCTACCACCCTAAAGATATGTACAATTGCAGAATGTAATTTTTGCAAATAAATTATCAAAATAGTTTAAAAAGGATATTTATATTTCAATATACCTGAAATCAGTAAGCATCTTTAATTTCCCTTCACCATATGCAATTTATGAAGATCTGGAAGAAAGGAAATGAATGTCCTAAGGTTAAAAAAAATGGACAGGGAAGTGCTAATTTTTCTACTTGACCTATGTACACTGCATGCAAGAGGTGAAATATTACGTGTAGTGCATTAATATCTGCAACTACTGTATGTTAATCACAAGTAAAAATATTTAAAAATAACTATATACAGGATTTAATATATTTAAGAGGAGAAAGAGATGTATTTGCCTAAGGTGATTCTGGAAATACCTGTCATATTTAGTTATTGTCATTTTGTCTCTTACAAAGGGGAGTTAACATTCACCTAAGGACTTGTCATATACTTCTTTGATATTTCAATTTAAGCCATGAAAACAAGAAACCAAAGTTCTGGGACAGATTTTATGATTGTTGGTCTTTTCCAATATGGCAGAATGAATGCTTTCCTCTGTTGCCATTCCCATTCTCTTCATGGTGGCTGTGCTGGGGAATGTCACCCTAGTCCACCTCATCCCATTGGATGGCAGGCTCCACACACCCATGTACTTCCTGCTCAGCAAGCTCTCCCTCATCGACATGATGTACATCTCCACCACTGTGCCCAAGATGCCAACCAACTTCCTGACAAATACCAACCTCATTACATTCTGGGGCTGTGAGATTCAGATATTTGTATTCCTGAGCCTTGATGGATCTGAAGCCATTTTCTTGGGCTTCCTGTCATACAATCATTACACAGCCATCTGCCATCCTTAGCATTATCAAGTACTCATGAGCAAGAAGATCTGCTGCTCCCTGCTCATATGTACCTGGTCCAGCAGTGCTGTCAACTCCTTAATATACACACTGTATGTTTTTCAGCTTCCTTTCTGTGGGCCTAGGGTTGTTAACCACTTTTTCTGTGAAGTTCCTTCTCTACTGCCTTTAGTACATCAGGACACATCCCAGTATGAGTATGCCATCCTTTTGAGTGGACTTATTATCCTGCTGCTGCCTTTCCTGGCCATCCTAGCTTCCTATGCTTGGTTCTCACTGTTGCATTCCAGATGGGCTCAGGCAAAGAACAGAGCAAATCTCTTTCCATGTGTTCCTCCCACCTGATTGTGGCCAGCCTCTTCTACACAACAGGTATCTCCACGTACATGTGGCCTCACTCCTTGCATGACCCTGCCCAGGATAATGTGGTGTCAGTGTTTTACACATCATCACACCCCTTGTGAACCCTTTTATCTACAGCCTGAGGAACAAGGAGTTCCTAGGGGCCCTGAGGCAGATGCTGAGATGATGAACATTGGTAGAGAAAGCAAGGCTTTAGGAAATCCACCAGGAAGGATATCAAGATAAATATCCTGGGTAGACCCCGAGACACATTGTGCTCATCAGACTTTATTCAAAACAAAGTCTACAAAATTTATGTAAGCATGTACCCATGAAATAAATTCTTTGAATTTCTGTTTGTATTTTCTTGAAAATAAATCCACAGGAAGTAAATACTTCCCAAACATTTAATGCCTAGATAAATTATTTAATGACCAATGATAATAAAGAGAAAAATATATAATCAAAGAATGTTTTAGAGATTTTATTATGTTTGTGACTTTGTTGCAAGCACTGTTTAAGTGGAAGTGAAGAAAAGGAAAAAACTGAATTCACTGATTTGCAACTTTATTTCTATCTTTCACCTTAATGACAACTTAACACCTCTTGGCCACATTACCTAACATTGTGACCAGAGCCATGGTTATCAAGTGGCTGTGTTTGGCAGGCTCCTTTGTCCTTTTCCTCTTCCATGGTTGTGAAGTGGGGTTTGTTGAGCAGAAGAGCTCTGCAGCCAGCACCTCAATTCACTGTGCCTGAGTGATGATACACGGGCACTTCTAAGTATCAATTTCTCTGTCTAGACCAAGTGACATCCTTTTGGGTGGGTTTCTTCTAACTTAATGTACACTAATAATAATTTATTACAGTGTGCCCACTATAAATTTCAATAAAATGTGAAAAGTTTTTTATTTCAAAAAATAACTTAAAATATATTACAAACATACAGTCCAAGATTACAACAGTTTCAATGAGTTACAGAGTACTAATGTGAGAGGTAACAGGTGTGACAAGTATTGTTCCTTAGTTATGTATTTAGAAATTTAGTGGCCTGGAAAACTTACTTTCCTAAGCATTTTTATCAATGAAATCTTTTTTATCAACTGGTTAACCATATAAAGCATAGGAATGATATTTCCTAATTCACACACACACATACACACACACACAGACATACAAATTTACACATGCATAAAACTGAGTGGTTTGAGCAATTTCCATTGTTAACCTCATGATATTCATTGATAGCAAGGACCATGAGGTAAGAAGCTCAGTATTTGTTGGTTTTTTTTGCTTTTTTGGTACTGGGGATTGAACTCAGGACCTTGGGTTTGGAAGGCAGGCACCAGCACCACTGAGCTAAATCCCTGGCCCAGAAACTCAGATTTTTAATGTAGTCCACCTTCCCATCTGAACCCTCCCAAGCTTGACCTTTACTGTCCCTGTTAATATTACCATTTTGGTCTTCTGAGCTCTCATTAGCATCTCCCATCAATCTCTGCCTTCAGCATTCTAAGATTTCTGTAGCTGCCATCTCTGGATTTTTTCAAACTCCTCTTGCAAATTAGTTCCAAATGATTCTGAAGCACACAATTAGGTATAGTCACAGCAGTGACCCAACTTTTGATATCATAATTTTCTGTATTGGTTTCCCATTCATGGAACAAGATATCTACCATAAGTACAACAAAGGAAGAGGAGTTTGATGGGCTCATGATTTCATAGGATTCAGTCTATAGTAGGCTAATTCTGATTCAGAAATAGCATGGAAAAAGGGCATTGGAGAGAAAAGATGACTGATCCACAGGTGGAGGAGGCAGATAGAGAGAAGGATGAAACAAAGGAGAATACAACTATCCAATCTTAATCCCAGTGACCCACCCTTTCTGATCAGGCCCCAACTCCTAACAGTACATTCAGCAGTGAACACAGAATGGATTAATCCACCAACAAATATGATGCTCCCATAACCCAATCAACTTCCAAAAGCCCTACGTTTGAACACTTGAGATTTTGGTGGCCATTTTTTATTTAAACTATAACAAATGTGCCTTCTTTCCAGAATCAATTCTTTCTCTGAATGCTTCCTATTCCTTTATGGCTTTACCTGGGTGATTCACTAGAATAAAGTTCCTGTCCTCAGAGTCTGCAATGAGAAGGAACTCAACCTAAGGAATCTAAGTGGGAGTCATCCTGGGGGCGGGGGGGCTGCCCTTTAGCATAAAGTTATGGAACTGTATGTTGGTAAAGAAAGATGAAGAGCATGGTAAGTGTTCGATCCTACCAGTCAGAATCTCATGATGTTGGGAGACAGAAGGCTGCAGAGGCTGGAAAAGGGCAGTTTTCTGGAGCTTAAATACGATTTCTTCAACTGACACTGGGAATAGCACAGGACAAAAATCAGCCACCCAAGTCAATACCATGGAAAGAGAAATTGGTGTCTGAGGGCTGGAGGCAAACGTCAGAATATCAGAGGTGAGAATATGTTGTAAGAGTGCTGTTACTAAAAGAAGACTGAGTCACAGGGGAGGAAGTCCCCTGTGTTTCTAGGACAGTGATAGGCAAATAATGCACCTCAGAATGTGGAATGAGAGAGAAGGGTAGCACAGACAGCATGATTCCACTTGCTCCTTCTTCATTGTGAGGGTGATTCCACTTGATCCTTCTTCATTGTGAGGAAGAACTCTTCCCCTTTGCTGGAGGGGACTACTGTCCTCACATCTGGGTGCTGGGCTGAGGACTCACTGAGATTTAAATCCTGGTATCCTCAGTGTTTGCCTCTGCCCAATGGAAAAGAAGTGTTTTTTACCAACTCATTTTTTCATGATGTAGGATTTCACCCTCAGGTGAGGTTTCTCAGTGCTAATTCTAATGGAATTCTGGGATGTCCCTTTGATATTTAAGATGTGAACCATATTTCTTGAGAGTATTCAGGTAAACACAGTCAATAATGCATATGTTGGACTTTATGTTAAGGAATTGTCTCACAGGCGTCTGTGAGCTGATTAAATCTGTACAGCAGCACAGAGTTGGGAAACCAAGCAGGATTTAATGTACAGATGAGAGAAAAAATTTCTTCTGTCCTAGAAAACTTGTTTTTCTTTTTTATATTTTGAAAAATAAAGCAAAATTTAATCATAAAATAATAAGAGATTACCAGTAGTTAATACACTCTGAATCGTCTTCAAAGAAGTAACTCAGAGATAAAGAAGATTCTCTCTTGTAAAGAAGAAATAAAGTGGTAATAGAGCAAAACCTTCTTTTCAATGAACTAGAGAAACTAGTAGTATAAATGAAGCAAACTAACATACATTTTAAAATATTCTTAAAACAACAGAATAGGTATTTTGGGGAATTATTTTAACTTTTTCCTACTTCCTATTCACATGTCATCTATTTCACACTTATTTGTATGTATATAGATGGATAAGAACCACTCACTTATGAATTATCTGCTTTGCTTAAATTCAACTGACTGCTGATATTAATCATAGGTACAAAAATCATAGATACAGAAAATCTTAATCTAGTATTTGATTATGCAATAAATATAAATAAATATTTGATTAAATACTGAATACTAAATAGTTGGGAAGTATAGATGAGCCAAGATGACACATAAACCTAGACATTATAGAAACCTACAATGGATGAAACAGCAGTGAAGACTCACCTTTATGAACACTCCGAAAGACATGGGCAAATTTGAACTGGTGTATTATGCAAGCCAAGTGACCATGAACCTCAGGAAAAGTGAATTTCAGTTTACAATAAGTGTTCCCTGTGGCCAAGATTGACAGTAAAAAAGGTATTATGAAACCCAAGCTCCACAATAAGTGGAATGAAACAATTATGTGATAGTAGAGGTCACATAGTACCTTGTGTACTTGTTTACTTTATAGTCATGGTGAAGCTGAGTTATGAAGTGAGAAGTTGGCCTTTAATCAATGGGCATACATCAGAAGACCATGACTCTCTTAGCATAGACATGTGTGCCACTACCTGATTTGCTATGTTCTGCTTGTTGATAGCACTAGGGGCCTTCACACAAAGCTACATTCTCAGTCCATTTTTGTTTTGAAACAGTCTAAATTGCTAAGATACTGAGGCTGCACACAAACTTGCAATCCTCTTGCTTTAGCCTCCCAGTGTGCTTAGCTTGGTGGGATGTCCAAACAAGCCAGGATAGTGGTTTGAAAATTTGTTGCCTGCACAAGTCATGTTGAAATTTAATTGCACTTCTAACAGTATTTGTAGCAGGGACATGATGTGTGACTAGGCTATGAATTTTCTGTGCTAAGATTGTTGACGTCATAAAAGTGGAAGTTGGTGTTTTCTTGTCCCCTGACTTCTGCCATGTGACATTGTAGCCACAGAGCTCTTCCAGAGGCAGCAGCATGACCGTGAACATCAGAGTCTCCAGAACTGTGAGAAAATACTGATCTGAGTTTGCATTTTACCCATTCTGTGGTATTGTCCTATAGCTCTACAAGCTAGACAAAGACAGGGTAATTGCTTGATTGAGAAAAAACAATACAAATATGGAGAGTAGAAGACTGATGTCAGGCACCACCATGCAAAGACCACTCAGTTCATTAGCTGGTTTCCTGCTTCAAGTCCACCCTCAATGTCAGGCTCATCAGTGATAGGGGGACCTGTCTCCTGAAACAAGGGCTCCACAGTACCCAGGCCTAGGCCTTTGTTGTCTCCCAGGCTTTCTCTCAAAGGACCTACTTCCTTATCCTGTATCAGTCAGATGTACACAAAGAACTCAGCTATGTAGAGATGCTGGGCATGGCTTTATCACATCATTGTCCTCTAATCTCTTCTCCCACTGACTAGAAAATGTGTGCTTTTCATCAACATATCTTTGACATCTTTCCTATACAAAGGCAAGAGCTGCTCTCAGCTCTCATGAGCTCCACAGGCCAGGATGTGGGCAATTCCGCAGCCCCTGAGCTAGATCTAGACCTCTCAAGGGCTGTCTCCACTGGAGGACCAGTCATGGTTGTTAGATGCCTTCTGTGTGTGCTGCAGAACTGAACCGAAGGAAGAGCTCAGACTCCCCTTCCTTCTAACTTGCCATTGATCCCATCTACTGCAGAGCAATGAGCCTGACTCTGTGTCCTCCATGACTCTTCAGGTCAGAAGAACTTGGGCAAGGTCATCACTCCCCACACTGGAAACTTAGTATCTGACAGCTGTTATATGAGGACTCTCAAGGTGTTTTTCTTGGCTGAGGTAAAATGACCAGGGCAGGCTAGGGTCCCCCCTTAGGGGTGAGCCACATTGTGTCAATCACCTCATGGGACAGAAGGGCAAGGCCACCTTCTCTACTGAGAGACAAATCACAGTGACCACCAGGAGTTTCTCCCAGCATAGCTGGGGCCTCAGCTGTGTCTGGACAGCAGTCAGTGTCTCTCTGTGTCCTGTTCTGCTTCCCTTCACAGATACTGACCTTGAACTTCTCCCCTGCACTTCCCCACTACTTATCTCTGTACCTGTTTCCCAGTCTTGAAAATGAGCAGCAGCACACAAATATTTCATGGTCTGGCTCGGGCCTGCTGCCCTCTGGCAGTTGCAGCCTCAGTGAGAAGCCTGGAAACTCCTCACCCCCAAGAGTGTGTGATGGAGAGTGGGATGCACTCCTTGCACCCACCATTTTCTCAGTCTTTCATTGATCTCAACTCAGGCACTGGCTTCAAAGGCCTCTCTGCTTCCTGAGGCAGGAGTGAATGTTAGGTCCTTCTGCTCACCAGACTCAGAATTTCCCTGGCCCTTGTCCTCACACCCTTTCTCTTTTGATCTTCATTACCCTAGTGTCTTCTCTCCTAATGACAGTGAGGATCCTGTCACTACAGCATTGACTTGATGGACTCTTGACAGGAAAAGGAAAATATCTTCATTATGAATAAATGTACCAAAATCTCTTTTTGAAAGTGTTGTTTGCAACTGGAAATAGTGTCTCTGGCATGCTATGTACATTCAGCTGGGACCCGAGGTGTTCACAGGCAGGAGGTGAATTGACCAAAGTTGTAGCTGCACACATGAGTGATCATTATGTTCTCAGTTAGTGCAGGATGGGGCACTTAGATAAGATTCATTCTAAGGCAGGTGGCCTTGCCCTGACATATAATTCCCTTCTGAGCAAATAAATTGGCAGAGTCCTCATAGCAAGCAATAAAAGGCAGTTTTCCTTGTCAACTATTTGAGGACAGTATTTTTTTTTAAACTTCCTTTCTACAGTTGTGAAATCTGAAGTTCATATATACTCACAGACCAGCTCAAGGTCACAGAAGTTGCAAAAGTTGTGACTGGGTCATAGGGTCCTGGCCCGATTCTAAAATAAATAATAAAAAAACATGAGGGGCAGTCCCAAGGGAAACTGACCAGCAGCGCCCTAGGAGGAATGAGCACTGTGTGCAGCCACTTCTGTTGCTGTTGTCTTTACTGTGCTGGATGGATTCAAACTCTACAACATTAAAATAAAATTATACTTCATGGATACAAATGATTATACTTGAAATACTCAAATGATTGTGGTAAAGTTATTTTAAGCAGAAAAACACAGGTGACATGTCCCATGGCTTCATGTCACTGCAGTTACTGTTGTGGATGAAAAGTTGCCTCTCAGTGTCCTCTTCCCCTTGAATAAGGAATGTGAGAAGCCCATCACTTCTCCCCTTAATGCATTTTACAATCATAATTCCTTCCAAATACAATTATCTACATTTTACTTTTCTCCCTCAAAGATCCTTTTTTTTCACACTTCCCCAGAAGCACATCCTTTGAAATTCTGGACATCTTTCAAATGCCCAAAGAAGCAACACATTTTTGGTATTCAAAGTGGCAGACTTAAGCAGGTCTGGCATAATTATGAGATAACATTTTCACCAAAGAAGGTGCCATGCCACTCCCCCTCAGACACTTATATAGGGGAAGCCCACACAGCTGGACTGGACAGCCCTCAGCCGTGTCAGGACAATGATGCTGAGGAAGGAGGTTGTTCCAGACTGCTGGGATGAGAGCCTTTCCCTCTTATGTAAGTGGATCATGCTTTTCTCTTCACAGTCAATGATTTGCTTGTGGAATTTGAACTCCCAAAATTTCACAGACAACCACTTCCTCTATATTTGTGCAAGTGAAACCTTGCCCTTAGCTGTCTACCCTCTGAAATTTAAGGCCAGGTGTCACATTCATGAGTGTAGAATGCTTGTGTTCAACTGTCAGTTTTGTCAAAAAGTTTGGCTGTTATTATTTCATTTTTACATAAGAAGTTGAATAAAAAATGTAGTAGACTGGGGAAAAGTTTTACAGTTTTGTATTTCAATTTTAAAACAGGGATCAATAATATACAGCAATGAAAATAACAGACATATTTCTTAATTTTCTATTACCATTCAGAGAGATAATGATGATTGAGGGAAGGGATGTGTTCATGGCTTCCAGGGGCTTTGCAGAGAAAATGAGTGTGATTTACCCTGAGGATGCCTCAGTTCATTGACCAATGTATGGAAAAGACTGTGGCAAGAGAAGAAAATATAACTGGAAATTCTCTAACTTTGTGAAGCCATAATAAAGGAATAAAAAATATACACATATTTTTCAGGGTAGTAGGTTTTGCCTCTCCTACCCTTGTCAATATCGGATTTTTATTTGTTCTTTTAAACACATTGCAGATATTTGATTTACAGGTGGTAAGTCAGCTCTGTTTTTCATTTTAACCACAATTTTTATCTATGACCCAATTTTAAGAAAATTTCTGAAGGAATCTCATTGTTCTATAGGCTTACAAATACTTTAATTAATGGCCATGTATCTCACTGACACTATTAGAAAATACAAATGGTAATTTTAATAAAAAGAAATAATTCAACATTATCACATCTTAGTGAAATATCATGATTCATTGATTTTATTTTATTAACATATTCAACTGATTTTTAATCAAATTGGTAAGTCTTACAGCATTCTGATGAGACAATTAGATAGACAATAACAATCACTGTTATATAGTCATTTCATATAATAATAAAGTACATAGATTTTATTTCCATTTTTTTCTTTTCTCATAATTTTTCCTTTCCCTTCTTTCCTTTTCCTTAGGGAAGGGTGGAGGGAGTGAAGGGTGCACAGGTAGTGGGGAAACAAATAATAACCAAGATGCATCCTGTACAGGTACGAGCATCTAATGATAAATGTAAATGTATTGTATACCTAAAATGTACCAATAAAAGAATGTAAGGAAGAAAATTGAACAAATCAGACAAAAAATAATAATAAAGTACAAATGTGAAGAGCTAATGCGTAAAGGTTTTACAAATTATTTAACTAAAGTAAAAACTTTGCAATAAAAATGTGTTTTATGGACAAAATTCTTTAGAAGCACATGCACTTCTTTTGCATGATGTTAAGAAATGATTAGCTAAATTTTATGAATGCCTTACATTCAGTTACCTAATTAAAATAATAAAGTCTAACCTCTGTTATCAAATTGATACAAATCAATAATTTGAATAGAAGCCAGAAAAGTGTAGGTAGATTGGTGAATAAATAACAAAAAATGGACTGTTATATTCACCAGTAAAAATGAAGGAATTTCTGTTAAATGATAGACAAACATCGGAAGTCTTATGCTCAGTTAAACAAAGCAATCACATACACAAGCATACCAAAACACACATGCACACAGACACACACACAGTACTGCATGATTCCATTTACACAAAATTCTTAGCAAAGTCAAATTCTTAGAGAAAGAAAGCAGAATAGCGGTTGCCTTGCAGGGGGAGGGAGATGAAAATCTCAACATTGGACATGGTGGATGGATGCAGATCAGTGTGCCTGGGCTTATGGGCTCTGCCCTGAGCACATGCTCAATGATTGCTAGAGCAGCACACATGAAGTTCAGAACCTTCCTCACATGCTCACATGTGTGGCTTCACAATAGACCTAAAGTTCACCCAATCTTCAAATGTAGGAGGCTGGAGTCATGGAGAGGACCGGGTTAGGAGAGCTCTGAGGTCTTTCTGGAAAGTGAGTCAGGATTCTGTGCAGTTGGGTGGCATGGGGAGGCCCTGTAAGGCAGGGTGTGCAAAGCACACTGTATGGAAATGCAGAATACATTCAAGGAAGGAAGCGTGCTTCCATAATGCTGAATGTGAAGCAAGTAACTGAAATCCTAAGAACTGTGCTGCAGGTAAAATTATGTTGCTCAAGTGATGTAGCTAGGGATCGTGTGCTCCTACTGCAATACATTTCCCTTCATAATCTGCATTTAATTTTGGGATAGATGTGTCAGTGCAGATAAAGGGAATGCCTCTGATGCCATCTTGGTTAAACTAGACCATGTCACAGTGCACGAATTTGTTCCGATGTCTCTGGAGGTGTGGGGACATTATTCAACAGCTAGCATAGATCTGGCATCAGCAGATCTGACATGATGATACCCTTCACAGTATAGCTTCTTATGGGACTGGAAAATAAACTAACCCAATTTCATGGTATAACAAACAAGTTAGATGTATTGTCCTTGCCTAGTTAAAGTTGTATATATATGGAGACAGTTCTGATTACAGCAAAGCATCTTACTGCTCTTAGTGAATGTGTGCAGCTAGCATTATCACCTTATATTCAGGGAGATCTAAGAAAATCAGTATTATTTTCAGTGTGTGATTCTGCAAAGCCAAACTAAATTTATAAACATCTCTAGATTTAGTTATATTTCCATGTGAAGACTCAGTGTCTCCTCCTAATAGACCTGATTAGTTGTTTTGCATGGTACATAAGAAAGTCATCCTGCTTAATCAATGAACGCCAGGGAAAATATGAACTTACTAGGTCTCAATTTTACTGTATTATAGGCACATAACTTCATAAGCAAGGATCTAGCTTTGTTTGTCACCATTGGTTTTATTGAAACTATTATTTACAATTGTAAAAAAAAATGGAGCTTGGACAGCAAAATCTTAGCAGCACAGAGGTTAAGCAAATTGAAAATATCAATGCACAAACATTACAGTCTTAAAGCATATGTGTTGCACATAAAATACAGCACAGAACCAAGAGTTGCACTGTGCTGATTAATGCTTATCAGAAGAAGTGATTAAACTCACTCTCCCCAGAAGCAGGGGCAGAGCTCATTCTGGCAGCAATCTCTACACAGCCAGAGAGTTATCTTCTTCTGCTATTCATATCTCTGTCAGCACTTACAATGTGAACATTGATTCACGAGGAAACCAGTATTTTGATTTCACCAGTGAAAGGTACATTTAGAAGTTAGTTTCTTTTAAGAAGCAATATTTACTTAAAATCCTAAAGGACGAAGATCATCTAGGTTAGGAGTGTTCAAATATTTAAACAGTAAAATCAGACATAAAGCTGCTGTAATAGTGACAGGCTTTGGATTTAGTTGATCCAGTTGACATTTTATATAAAACTACAAATAACTTCTTGTTCATAACAACTGCAGTTGTCAATATATTTTTCTTTTCAATATAAAATTACACTTTAAGATGATCTACACATACAAATTGTCTTTTTAAACTGTCATATGAATGTAAATGCTTTGTTTAAAACAATGTATACAATGAAGCACTACTCTGCCATAACGAAATATAACCTTGAGTCATTTGTAGGGAAATGGATGCATATTTGGACCACAATGTTAATTGAAGTCCTCAGGCATACAAGTTTCAAAATCACATGGTTTCTCTCATATGAAAAACTTAATGTACATATAAGGTACTAGATAAAAAGATGTTTTGTAGACAGACTAATAAATATTTGTCAGTTTGTTTCAGGGCAAAAAAAGAAAGCTAACAAAAGGTTAAGTTAGATACATAAAATAAATTACATTTAAAAACTTGCAAAGATAAATTTCCACTGTCTGATGTCCTTTCTGGTTTACTTTTTCAGAATGCTTTAGTTTGCAATCTAGGGGTCTTTTATTTTTTAATTAGGTTAATCCCTAACTAAGTATTTAATTTTTCTTGGTGCTATTTGAATGGTATATTTTTACAAATTCACTTCTCTGTGTTCATTGTTAGTGTACAGGAATGCTGTTGATTTTTCTGTGTTGATTTTCTATCCTGCAACATTTCTGAATTTGCACTCTGCCACAAAGAATGATAAATTTGAGTCATTTGTAGAAAAATGGATGCACTTTGAGACCATAATGTTAAGTACAATATATCAGATGCACAAACTTAAATATCACATGGCTTCTGTTATATAAGAAACCCAAAGTAGAAATAAAGAGCAAAATAAAAAATGGATAATAGAAAGTAAGTAGATAGAACTTTCTCAAAAGCAAAGAGGATCAAGAGATGTAGAGAGGGGAAGGCAGGGAAGGGAAAAGGATGCAAATAAGAATGAAAATGTGTTATATACATGTACCCATTCCCCACAAGAGATGTATACGTTATATACCAGAAATGTTCTAAGGAAGTATAAACACTTTTAAAAAACCTGCATAGAAAAGGAGCATCATATTTTCTTGTCATTTAATTTTTATCACCGCCAAACATGCCTCAGAGAATCTTATTTTCCTACTTGGTTAGAGTTTAATGTTTTAACTACTCTGCCCTAAAGACATTTATGACTTCAAATTACTTTACACACTTTGTTGAAACATGAATTCTACTATTTTGTAAATTAAACATCCAGTAATGCAATGCTTTACAAAGGAAATAAATGTGAATGTTCAAGATTTTTCATTTTTAATGTTGGATTAGTTGCTTTTTATGATAGCTTAGCACACATTGTAGAATATGTTAATTTTTCTTTTGATGAGTTAACTGAAAATAAGATGCAATTGAGAAAACTTACCATTGACATGTGAGTGAGCTATGTGGAATAAACTAAAACATTGGTAACACACCAGAACACATTCTGGTTTAGCAGAATGATAAGCAGAGATTTTAGAATGAAACTTACAACAGCAGTGCGGTTACTCATTTGTCTTATAAAATATTTGTAAATACAATATAGACTTTAAGGAAAGAAATGAAAAGAAATCAACTTGCAGGTTGAACACTACAAAATAAAAACAATCTAAAAAAGAAAACCTTATTTTCTGTTTGAGAAGTCCTGTCTAATATATTTTAAAAAACAGATTTAATTCAAGTTCTAAGGACAATGACTTTATTATATGAGGCCAGCACAAATGTAAAAAATGAAATAAGTAAATAATTTCTTTCTCTTTCAATTATATTGGTATCACAGAGGGCAGAAATGACACTTAAATGCAACCTGCATTTCAACACAAATTTGTATTCATTATAGTAATTAACATTTTAGGTGAGAAGTATATACTGTGAAAAGATTAGAAAATAAACAAAGTTAAAGCTAGTAGATATAAAACATTTTGAAAAAATCAGAGGAAACATTTGAAGCAGCTTTCATCATGTTTGCACAAAAACTTTTTTGAGGTTATGTATAATAAAGCCAATTTTCCTCATGAAGCATTGCAATGCTGAGATATCTCTCATGACTTTTCCACTGTCAGTGTCAATTCTCTTTGAAATCATGGATCATGGGAACATCACATCAGATTTCATTCTCCTAGGCCTCTTCGACCACACTGCAGCCCACCAGATTCTCTTTGGGGTTGTCCTAGCAGTTATGATCTCCTCCCTCACAGGCAATGGCCTCATGATTCTCCTGATTCACCAAGACCCTCAGCTGCACAAGCCCATGTACTTCCTGCTGAGCCAGCTGTCCCTCATGGACATGATGCTAGTCTGCACCATTGTGCCCAAGATGGTGGCTGCCTACTTGACTGGAAACAAGTCCATCTCCCCAGTGGGCTGTGGGCTGCAGATCTTCTTCCTTCTTACTCTGGGAGGTGGAGAGTGCTTCCTCCTAGCAGCCATGTCCTATGACCGCTATGTGGCTGTGTGCCACCCGCTGCGATATGCCACTTTCATGAGCTGGCCATTGTGTCTGAGAATGGTTTTGGGGTCCTGGCTCCTGGGGGCAGCTGATGGAGTCATGCAGGCTGCTGTTACGCTGAGCTTCCCCTTCTGTAACAGACATGAGATTGATCATTTCTTCTGTGAGGCCCCCACACTGGTGCACTTGGCCTGCAGTGACAGCTCTGCCTTTGAGTATGCCATGTACATCTGCTGTGTGCTGATGCTCCTCATCCCCTTGTCCCTTATCCTGATGTCCTACAGCCTCATCCTCACTGCTGTCCTGCATATGCACTGCACAGAAGCCAGCAAGAAGGCCTTTGCCACCTGCTCCTCCCATTTGGCTGTGGTGGGACTCTTTTATGGTGCTGCCATTTTTATCTACATGAGACCCACATCCTACAAGTCAGCCAAACATGATAAGGTGGTGTCTGCATTCTACACTATCTTCACCCCTATGCTGAACCCCTTGATCTACAGTCTGAGGAACAATGAGGTCAAGGGAGCCCTGAGGAAATGTCTGAGCCACTGCACTGCCTTAAGAAGTGACTGACAGTGTTCATTTTCTCCAACCTTAAAGGCTTCCCAAAGCATGTGTTTGAGATTTACTACAGGGAAGCTTTTATAAGTATATCTCTTTTTTCTATTTCACTTCAAATTGTAAATGAATTTTCATACTTTGGGAGTATTTACTGTGCTTTCATTACCAAGTCAACTTGTGTATTTATAAAAATCTGTAAATCACAAATCCTTGTAAAACTTTCTGCGTCACTCCTACAATACCTTTCTATTCAAAGAATGAGACACTGCTGCAGTTTGAGACTTAACTGTTGTTATCTGTTGGAAATCAAGACAGAATTTGCACTCAATGCTTAGATCTGTGCGTTTCTCTTTAACCAGTTTTTTTTTTTTCTTTTGGTACTGGGGATTGAACTCAGGTCCTTGTGCTTGCATAGCTGGCAGTGAAACTACTGAGCTAAATCCCTGGCCCTCCTTAACCAGTTTTAACAAGTATCTGCCATTGGAATTTACAAATATTATCAAGGTATAACCTCTACCTCCTCAGAAATGCCCCTTGTGTCCTTTGGCATTGAAAGTCCACACACAGGACATAATCACTGACCTCATTTCCATCCCCATTATTTAGTTTGACTTACTTTAAAACTGTATAGTAAGGTAAGCTGAAATTAGACCATTTTAGTACCTTGACTTTTATTCTGTAAGTGTAATATATTTTAAAATCCTTCCTATGCTTTCACACTCCTCAGGAGTGTGTTTTTTCCTTTCCTGGCTAGTATTCATAGCATGAATACATTTTGATTTCTTAGTTTTGCTGAGGGACATCTTTGCTCTGTTCACTAGGAACCATCAGCAATATGGCTGCTGGCCGCCTTGTTGTGTGATCTTTGTCTTCTCTTGGTACATGCTCGATTGTAGGGGACAGGGGAAGGGGACGTTACCAGAACCTCTGCAGTGAGTCCTGGTCT
>NW_004624741.1:32958662-32969843 GCF_000247695.1 Heterocephalus glaber | reverse complement strand
ATGAATTATAAGAATAAAGGAAATTATATAATTAGTCAAAAGTTATAGAAATATATTCACCAAAATTACTGCAAAAACTTTTTCAAAGGAAAACTGCAATTTTCAAGTAAAGAGACACAGGGGACCCCAAGTAGCCAAGACCACAAATAAACCTCTCATAATCATAATCAAAATTCCAAAATTTCAAAACAAGGTGATAATACTAAAAACTATCAAGAAAAACAGCATGTATTTTATAAATCTAAACCTATAAGAATAACAGCAGATTTCTCAGCACAAGTCTGACATGTCAGGTGAGGTTGGAATACAGTCTTCAAGTGATATAAGAAAACATTTCTGAACCCAGATTTCTGTATCCTGAAAAATCATTGCTCTTTAAATTTGTCAGAGAAATAAAGATTGCCAATGACAAAGAAATCCAAAAGAAGTTCATTACCTCTAAAATAGCATTGTAGAAAATTATTAAAGGAATGCTAGACAGAGACAAGAAGGCTGTAAATAACAAAGATCCCAAAGGAATATGTGTATGTAATGGGAAGAACAGTTAGACAAAATGAAAAAGTAAAGAAATTACTAAATGAATAACAACATAATGATAAGATTCAGTAAATACAGTATAATAAAAATCCCAAATATCAATGATTATATCTTTTTAGTTAAAAGACATAGGATGCAGATTATGTTAAAAAACAAAACAAACTATATTTTCACTGTAAGAGACACACTTTAACCATTTAAGAAACATACAGTAGAAATGGAAAAAGTGAAATCACAATGGATTCTGCTGAAGGCAAGATTATTGGTAACAATTTGGAGATTTGACTCCAATAAAATGGAAAATTCACAGGAAAAAGATAAATTCCTGGATACATATGAGCTACCAGAGCTGAAGAAAGAAGATATAAGAATCATGAATTAGCAATATCAGCCAGTGAAATTGCAGAAGTTATTTATTTATTTATTTTTCCAGAAGTAATTTAAAAACTACCAAAGAAGGAAAGTTGAGATCCCAACAGAGAAATACTAATACCAGTACTCCTCAAACTCTTTAATGAAATCAAAAGGGAAGCAGTACATACTCCTGAAATAAGCCTTACCTTGACTCCAAAATCAGCAAAGGATTCAACAACAACAAAAAAAGAGAACTACAGACCTATCTCTTCAATGAACACAGATACAAAAATCCTCAATGAGATACTGCCAAAAAAGAACGCAGCAAATCGTCAAGAGATCATACATTGTGACCAAGTAGGTGTAATTACAGGGACACAGGGTTGGTTCAACATATGCAACTCAACAAATAAACACCACATAAACAGAAGCAAGGACAAAAATCACATGACTATCTCAATAGTTCTAGAAAAACCATTTGACAAAATACAATATTCATTTATGATAAAAATACTAAAGAAAATTAGAATGGAAGGTCTTTATCTCAACCTCATAAAAGCCATCTATGACAAAAGAACTGTCAACATCATCTAAAGGGAGAGATGCTGAAAATTATTCCTCTAAAATCAGCTATCATCACTGCTGTTTAATATAGTTCTCTAAACATTAGCTAGAGCAATTAGACAAGAAAAATAAATAAAAATGTTATGGATATGGGAAGGAGAAGTTAAATTACGATTATTTGCAGATGACATGATCCTCTATGTAGAAGATCTCCAAACCACAATTAAAAGACTCCCAAAGCTAACATCCAAATTTGGCAGTATAGTAGAATACAAAGTCAACAGTCAAAAGTCAATAGTGTTCCTGTACAGCAATAACAAACTCACTGAGGGGAAATTAGAGAAACAATACCCTTCACAATAGCATAAAAAACTAAATACTTAGGAATTTATATAACTAAGGAAGTGAAAGAATTCTACAATGAAAAGTACATTGCTCTGAAGGAGGAGATTGAAGAAGATACCAGATATTGAAAAGATAGCCCCTGTTCCTGGATAGGCAGCACCTACATAGTCAAAATGGCCATACTTCTAAAACTGTGGTATAGATTTAATGCAATGTCAATAAAAATACCAATAACATTCCTTACAGAGTGAAGTGGGCAACCCCAAAATTCATATGGAAACAAAAACCCTAGAGTAGCGACAATAATTCTGGTAACAAGACCAAGGCAGGAGGCACCAGAATCCTAGACTTCAAGTTATACCAAAGTGGTATAGTGATAAAAAACAGCATGATATTGACAAAAAAACCAGAGTTATGGATCAATGAGATGGAATACAACTATAGAAACACTCCAGGCACATTCAGCTATGTTATTTTTGATGAAGGTGCCAAATTCCTTCATTTGAGGAAAGATAGCCTCTTTAACAAATAGAGCTGGAAAATCTGGATATCTACATGTTCAAGGTTGAACCTAGGCCAATATCTCTCACAATGCTCTAAACTACAATCAAAATGGCTTAAACATTAGAAGAGAAATACTTAATATACTGGAAGAAAAAAAATAGGTAAAAGTTTTGAATACATAGGTGTAGGCAAAGATTTTCTGAACAAAACCCCAATAGCATGAGAAATAATACCAAGAATAAACAAATGAGAACACACTAAATTAAAAAGCCCCTGTACAGCAAAGAATATCATTGACAGACTGAAGGTCTACAGAATATGAAACAATTTTGTCAGCTACTTCTCAGACAAAGGACTAATATCTTGAATATATAAAACACTAAAAAAATTAGATTTCTTCAAATTTAATGACCCAGTCAAAACATAGACATCTGAAGTGAACAGACAATTCTCAGATGAAGAAACACAAATTGCATAAATACATGAAAAATGTTTAATATCACTGGCCATTCAAGAAATGCAAATTAAAACAAAACTGAGATTCTCTTTCACTCCAGGAAGACAGCTACCATTAAGAAATCAACCAATAACAAATGCTGGTGTGGCTATGGGGATAATGGAACTCATCTACATCACTAGTATGAATGTAAACTAGTACTACCAATATAGAAAACATTATGGAGATTTCTCAAAAAACTAAATGTAGAAATTTCATTTGACTCAACTGTTTCTCTTCTAGTTATCTTCACAAATGATTTAAAGACATCATACCACGGGGATGTATGCACACCTGTGTTTATAGCAGTGTAATTCATAACAGCTAAATCTTGGAAACAGCTTACTTATTCATCAACAGATGAATGGATAAAAAACGTGGTATTTATACACAATGGAGTACTACCTTACATAAAATGATAAACCAGTTATTTGTAGGAAAATGGATGGACGTTGAAACCTTAACATTAAGTGAAGTAATTCAGACACACAAGCTTAAATATTGTATGGTTTCTCTAGTGTGAAAAACTATATATGTATGTATGTATAATGAAACAAAACAGAGATAATAGGAAAAAAAAGAGAGAAAGAAGAAAAGGAAACACTTCGTAATCCAATGTGGACAAAATATCTAAAAGTGTACCTTGACCTAGTAAAACATGTTTTATATGTTCTTTGGCCTATTAATCTTGTTTTAAATCTGTATATATAATAATATACACAATAATAAACTTTGTAAGTTCTTATCAGTTAAATAAATCTCATGCTGGAAAATTAAAAGAGATAGAGGGAAAGAGTAAAAAGGGAATTGAAATGTGTTACATACATGTAATCACTATGTACTGCAAATATGGACTAGTGAAAGCAAAAAAATGAGACACATTATCACCAAAAAGAAAAAAAGGAAAGAAAAAATGAGAAAAAGAGAAACACACAGAATGAAATTAAAAGAATGGAAAACTACACCCCATTCTACCAGAGTCCACCCCAAGTGGGAGCATCTGTCTTAGTTTTAGACACAGAAGACTTCAGCCCTAACTGATCAGAAGAGACAAGGGCGACCATTACATACTGGTAAAGTCAGCAATTCTAAGGAAGAGACAACAACTGTAAATGTCTATGGTTCAAATGTTTGCAAAACCAACTTCATAAAAAAGGAAGTAAGAAAGGAATGTAAAAGGACACATGAACACAAATAAAATCATAGTAGGAAACTTCTATAACCAATTCCCACATAGAGCCAGATTAACAAAATAGTTTCAAAAAACAAATATTAAGGATAACTCACACCATTGAACACTTGATGTCAATAGATGTCTGTGGTGTCTTTCATACAACAACAGAATACATATTTTTTCTTAGAAACAGGTGGTACTTTTTTCAAAATATACCATACTTAAGTCAAAAGATGGTTAAATACAAAAGAACTGAAATAATCCCCTGCATACTATGAAATCATAGCTAAACGAAGCTAGAAATCAATAGCAGAACTAACAATCATGACTATGAAAATACATGATGATTATATAATATATTCTCACAAAATGGGTGAAAGGAGATCTCAAGGGAGAAATAAAGAATTCCCACAATCAAAGAATATTGAAAGTACAATATACCCAAACCAACAGGACACCAAGAAAGCAGTTCTAAAATGGAAGTTCACATCTATTAATGCACATAATAAAAGAGTAGACAAATCCAGAATAAATAACCTAATAATGTATCTCAAGAACCAAGAAGAAAAGAATAATTCAAAGCAAAAAGTAGTAGAAGGAATAAATTATAAAATCAAAGCAGAAATGAATGAAATTGAATATAAAAAAGAAACACAAAAGATCAGAGAATCATGGAATTAATTCTTCAAAAAGATAAATAGGTTTGAAAAATCCTTAGTCAAACTTGTGAAAGAAAGGAAAGAAAAAAACCTATATCAATGCTATTAAACATGATAAAGAAGTTGTAGTAAAAATCACAAAAGTCCAGTAGCACACCGTGAAATGCATGCCTTGATAGAACCAATTGGAAGGTTTGGCAAATAAGAGTATAATAACAATTCAATAAGAGTACAATAACAGTCTGTTTTTATTGTTGTTATTATCATAGATTTTATCAGACACATAGAGTCAAACTATATGAGAATAAAATGAAAATACGTAGTTGTAAAAACTGACATATTTAATGCAGCTTTGATTTTCTCAAATTAAATCCAAGAAAATAATAGTTGAATGCTACCATAAAATTCATTTTTAATTGGCATTTTCACAACCCTGCAAATCAACAGCATACTGTTTGGGTTTTGTCCCACTGAATTTAGAAAATAATGCTAGAATATTCTTACTATGCTTATTGTTATTTTGAAAATTATAGTTCCCATGCAAGGGCATGTATTTGCACTTTATTTTTGCTTCCAATGATTATGTTTTATTTTCCCATATCAAACCTTTCTGGGACATGCATAATGTATACCAGTATCCTGTGACTATTTAAAATTCCTGGAAATCTAACATCCCTGGAGCCCGCGGTGCCGCACCTCTGCAGTTCTGCTGTTTGATTGGAAGATGATGCAGCCAAGGCTGGCGGGGAGTCAGAGCCTGTAATGGTCTCTTGAGAAGCTGATAAAATCCTTCTGATCTCAGGTGGAACCGAAGGCATCCTGCACAGACACGGCGCATCGAACCATGCTTCTGTGGGTCCACCGGCCGGGGTCTTCCTTCTTACCTTGTATAAGTAGATCACGCCAAACTCTTAACACTTAATCTTCTGCTTCTGAATCCAGAACACCAGAGAGCCACAGTTTCACCACTTACTCCAGACATTTGACAGGGAGCATCCTCTCTGGCTCCCATCTCACCCTCTGAAGAGTAACATGTGAGCCTGCTGAGGCTCCCACCAGGCCGGTTCCTAGGACCGCCTGTCAATATTGTCCAATAAGCCATTATCTGATTCCATCCTATTATTAGAGAACATATTGATTGCTCATGTCAGTTCACTGGGAAATACATTTACAGAGTTAATGTCAAATTGTGACAATAAGTTTGGAAGAATATTGGAGGGAAAATTACAGGACTGATGATCAATTTGTGGTTTTTATTGAGAAGAAAAATAACTGACCTAAGAGTCTCCATTCCCAGCACATATGTGTGTGATTTAGAGGTAAGATGTTAAAATTTTTATACCTTTGTAAGACAAAGTATTGGAAGACAAAGAAAATGTTCAAATCTGTTATATTCTGAATAAAATCTTTATCCTTTGTGGCAGAAAACTATTTTTTCCAGACCAGTCAAATTTCCAGTGGGAAAAGAATTTTGGTTGCTAGCAATTGGGTGGAGGATAGTTCTGCTTAAATGTTATAAACGTTCAGATTGGAGAAGTGAAAAGGGTTTTGGATATAGATACTGCTGATGCTTGTACTAATATATGGATATACTTAATGTGATTTATACACTAAATGTGGTAAACAGAATGCAAAAATTAATTTAAGAAATTTGCTCAATATCCCACGGTTACTGTAATTAAGTAAGATTTGTAAACTAGTTTGAAGTTCAAAAGGCTTCAACCACGAGAGAGTTTGGAAGAGGAAAAAGTTCCAAGCCCTGTGGGCAAGGAAACTCCGGAGGGCTGAGCCCTTCCTCTGTGTGGCGTAGCTGAGAGCCAGCAAAGGCTCCGGAGCTCTCAGGTGTGCAGTGCCCACTGCAGACAGAAGGGTGTGCAGGCCATGAGGTTTGACCAGTGAAGCACACTTTTGTCACAATGGTTGTGTTGCAAAATGCTTAATTTTCAGTGAACCAGCTTGTATCCCGTTAGCACAGTCCTGATGCTCGTGTGTGGGAATGAGGACTGAATCTGCCTATTGTGATATCTTCCCCACCATCATTTGTACTTGGTTTTAGGAGGATCTACAAATTGGGATGAAGGGAATGCCCCTGACCACATGGGCTCTTCCTGCCATGTAAGGGTGAGAATTAACCAATGTCAGTGAGAATAAATTAGCATCCCATCTACATCTTCACAGTGTGGTTATTTGCACTCAACATGATGGAATAGTCCTGGCAGCACCAGGTCACAGACAGAAATGGCTTTACAAGTGTAGATAGGTTATGAATGATGATGAAATGAATTCATCTTTTACAGTTGGTAAAGGCTACATATTTGTCACCTACCTATGTATACTGTATTTGTGTGACTACAGAATAATACTTTTTAAGAATTAATGAAAGTGAGCATTTAGCCTTATGTTTGTATTTGCAGGATAAATCACTTATTGTTTTAAGTGTAACACTTTGTATAGTGGAACTAAATGCAGTGATAACTCCCAACAAAATTATGCTCCTCTCTGCAGACTCATTCAGTAATGGTTAGTGTGGACCATGACATCATTTGACTTTGAGATCTGTCCAGGGTTCCATGTGTCTGGGCAGGTCCCCGAGGCCTGATCTTGCTTCCCAAAGCTCTTTCCCTACTCTACTTTCCAGCTACTGGGACCTGAGAGATTTTCTTCACTTGGAACTTCAGCCAATATGTTTCTGACTTGGGCCCAGCCAGCGTGAAACAAGGATCTGATGATTCCAGTCAAATGTGACAATTCCTCCTCTAAGTTGTGGGTGTGAGGTATGTATCCAGCACACTGCAAGCTGACAGATACACTGCCTTCCAGGCTCCAGATTTAAGAATATAAACACAATTTGGGATGAAAATGTGCTTCTGGATTATTAAATGTCAGGGAAAAATCACTGATATTGTTAGGTTGAAAAATACTTTGATATATATACGTCGTCTTCATTATCAAGCACATACCTTGAAGCTTTTAGGAAACTAAAATACTGACTTAATTCAGTTTTGAAATCTAAGGAAATGTATGATGTAATACAACCAAAATATCAGTGAGAAAGTATTTGTGTCATCATTTCTTTGTGACTCCTTAATATGGTTTCAGGTAATATAAGATCACATATACATGGTAATTGCAACTTAAAAGAATTTGGATATGTTACACCAATTAAGTGATGTTCCAACTATAAGTTGATTAGTATATGAAGTATCACGTATATGAAAAAGTGGAAATATTATACATATGTTTTTGCTTTTTGCAAATGTCAGATGAAGAATCTAAAATGTGGTCCATATTTTTTAGCCACCTAATTTTCTAGGAACATGTACTTCATATGATGCATCAAAGGCTGATACCTCTCTCTTCTCTTTTCCATGTAGAATGTCACATCTGCAGTCATGGACCATGGGAACACCACATCAGACTTCATTCCACTAGGACTCTTCAACCACACCACAGCTCACCATATTCTCTTTGAAATTGTCCTAGCAGTTGTGATTTCCCTTAATGGCCTCCTGTTTTTCCTGATTCACCAGGACCCCTGGCTGCACACACCCATGTACTTCCTGCTGAGCCACCTCTCCCTCATGGACATGATGCTGGTCTGTACCAACTGTGCCCAAGATGGCGGCTGCCTACTTAACTGGAAACAAGTCCATCTCCCTGGCTGGATGTAGTCTTTAGATGTTCCTTCAGATGTTCCTCCTCTGGGAGGTGGAGAAGTCTTCCTTCTAACAGCTATGTACTATGACTGCTATGTGGCTGTGTGCCACCTACTGTGGTATGCCACCCTCATGAGTTGGCCATTGAGTCTGAGAATGGTTTTGGGGTCCTGGGTCCTGGGGCAGCTGATGGTCTCATGCAGGCTGCTGCCTCCCCGAGCTTCACGTTCTGTAACAGCCATGAGATCATTCATTTCTTCTGTGAGGCCCCCATGCTGGAGTGCTTGGCCTGCAGTGACACCTCTGCCTTTTAGTATGCTATGTACATCTGCTGTGTGCTGATGCTCCTCATCCCCTTGTCCTTCATCCTGATGTCCTGCAGCCTCATCCTCAGTGCTGTCCTGCACATGCACTCCATAGAAGCCCGCAAGAAGACCTTTGCCACCTGCTCCTCCCATTTGACTGTGGTGGGACCCTTTTCTTGTGCTGCCATATTTCCTATGTAAGACCCACATCATACAGGTCAGCAAACCAGGATAAGGTCATTTCTGCATTCTATGCCATCTTCACTCCCATGTTAGAACCCCATGATCTACAGCCTGAGGAACAGTGATGTGAAGGGAGCTCTGAGCAAGTACCTGAGTCCATGCTGCCTTCACTCAGAGTTAAGGATGCACTGATCTAACAGTGGGGTGGCACACTCCCACACTCCTAGCATGTGAGTGACCTGAGCCAAAAGCCTCAGCAAGTTCTAGCCCTGCCTGGACAAATGATGAAATTTCAAAGACCTTGTCTCAATATTATGAACAACAAACATAAAATCAAAGGACTTGGAATGTAGCTTAGTGTGAAGGCACAAGGTCTAATCCCAGATATTATAAAAACAAGAACAAGAAAAAATTAATGGACTGACTTCTACAACCACAAGTTGGTACGAAGTGATTTTCTGGAATTTTCCAGAGGAAAAGTATGGCATAACCCCTTTATCCATGAGGGCTATGTTCCAAGATGCCTATGGACAACTGAAATTACTGATGAAACCAGATCCTTTATTTTAATTAACTTTTACCCTAGCCATGCAAATAAGCACTGCGGTTGTAATTTTTGCAGTTTAATGTGCCACAGCAAAACCAACAAGAATTTTATGTTTTTCCAACTTGTACATTAGTTTAACCTAATGTTAAACTCAGTATATATTGTTTCCCTGTCTTTGCTACAACAATAACTTTCATCATTTGACTTAAAAGAAACCTTACAGCTTCTGTTGGACATATTTGCATTTTCACCATAACTACTTTTGCATGTGGAATAATTACCAAGTTAAATAAACATGACATGAATGTAAGCCCTGTGATGATACCGCACTGTCAATGCAAGACAAGTGGGAGCCTGTCCCTTCGGGAAATCAGGAATAAATGAATGATTTGCGTCCTAATAGGGATGGACAGGAACTGTGAAATATGTTATCATTCTGCCAAAAGGGCACTATTGTTTGATTTTTGGAATTTTCCATGTGATGGTTTGGCCTGGTGTGGAATTCAAGTAAGTGAGACAGTGGAAAGGAAAACCACAATTGGGGGTGGTAGTGTAGCTTCTCTGTCTCCACCTGAGATTTATTGTTTTCATCTTTCTGGATCTAAATTTTAGGTGACTCTGCATATTTACAGTTATTTTAATAAGCTGTCATCACCACACAAATTGTGATTTTCTTAAATTTGCAAATTACAAATTCTTACCAAAATGTTTCTACAGCATATGCCAAAATCAATTCTTACTCCATGAACTAACTAGTAAAGAAAATTTGACAATTAACTGTTAGCCTTTTCTTCACATGGAGGGTTGATTTTTAAGCATTAGCAAGCTCAGTTTCCAGGGTTCCATTCCAGCCAATTCCAACAGGGCCTGAACTTGTGGCTGACACCTATGATCAGCACACACAGCATGCTTCCACCCAGAGCCCCTTGCTGCCCTTCCCAGTGAGACCTGATCTAAGGGATGACCATGGGTCTGACTTACTCCTACCCCATTTGGCCTATTCCAATTCTCATGTCAGTGGAAACCAGCAGTCAACACTCTGCACATTCTGCCTCTCTCAGCTCTGCATACTCCCATGATGCCTTGACATCCTTACATTCATCTGTAATTGGTTCCTTTCAACTGCTCCAAGTCTATTGTCTGTAATGGCACCAAATGTGTACCTGTTACCTTGCTGATGGACATCACATTGGCTTTTAGTGAGAATCTGCTATAATTAAAGTTTGCTTTGGAGATCATACACATTTACTTCTCCTGGTAAATCAATGATGAACTTTACACCAGTTTCCTATTCAAAGGAGCCTTTTTTCTTAAATTTCTGTCAATTCAGGGAGGTCTATTTACTTCAATATTATTAATCTTTCCAATTTATAATTTTAGTGAGTGTTATAGTTCATAATTATTTTTTAATTTGTATGTTCTTGAGGGGTGAGGATTTCGAAGTAGTTTATTGCCTGAATGTGTATCTTCTTTGACAAATATCTTTTTTCACTTTTGAAAAACAAAGCAAAATAAAACACTTTGCTGTTTCCACTGCAGATGCATCCTGATTGATGACTCAAAGATTAGAAATGATGTTCATTACACCGTTTTACTTTTTTTTTGATTAAATTCTTTTATTGGTATATTGTAGGTGTACAACACAATTACATTTGTCATTGGGAACTGTACCTTTACATAATGCCCCTTGGTTCTTATTTTTTCCCCATTCCTAGCCCTCCCTTCACACCCTCCACCCTTCCCTATTTACAAAGACTATATTTCCATTTTTTCCATTTCTCATCATTTTTCATTTCCCTTCTTTCCTTTCCCCTGCCCCTCCCACTACCCTACCTCTTTGCACTTTTTCTTAATATT
>NW_004624741.1:32764533-32806465 GCF_000247695.1 Heterocephalus glaber | reverse complement strand
TTCCCCTGAATGAATTTGTTCTTTCTCTTTTCAACATCAGCCATTCTAACAATGGGGAGGGGAGAGACAATACCACATGATCTCATGCAAATTTGGAATCTAAAAATGAAGATATTTTTGAAGTACAGTAAAGTGGTGGTGATCAGAAGTTGGAGGTGATATAGGGATGGGGTTGAGAGATGATGGACAAAGGATATGAATGTTAACCAGAGTATGAAAGTTCAACAGTTTGATATTTGATTATTGGAAGAGCTAATAATGTGGATATTAAATGGTATGACTACAAAAATATTATGCTGTGTATAATGCATACTATAATTAGCTAAATTCAGCCAGTCCATGGTATACACATACTTCAGTATATCATACTGCATGCAGTATATAAATATATCTGTCAATTTAAATACATTTGAAAATATATAACATTCATCCAAAATAATGCACTATAGATTTTCATGCAATTTACTAATTAAAATATTTCAAAGTGTATTTCCCTGTCCTGCAAATGAGGGCCCATGTAAGGAACATGTTGACCATGTGTCTCTGCTAAAACTATGGCCAGCACATTTTCCAACACAGGTCAACCTCATTTCTTGCACACTAGTGCATAGGTTTAAAATCTGATTCTAAAATATTGCCTAAAACAAAGAAACATACAGAAGTAACACCTGGTTTACAGAAGACACTAAAATTTTTTAGATTTTCAAAACCTGGACAATATTTTTATTAAGAAAGCCAATGTGTAAATTTTCTCATATTTAATTTTTGTTCTATTAGTTTTTGTTATGATCAAAAAAGCTTTAGCATTTTTCACAGGTTTAATTCCAGAACACTGTGCCCTCTCTTCTGAGGAACAGGTGCATGGGAAGCAGAATCCTCCTGCAGTGTCCGCTCTGACACTACAGAACCGGGGTGCACTGTCCCTGCAGCTCTTCCTCTCTGCACATTGGTGCACATTTAGGGAAACAGTGAGGAGGAGAAAGGCCCTGGCCTCAGGCAAATCTGGCTGTGTTTTACTGATGCTCTGCTCTCTCTGGTGCATGGCCCAGGATCTCTGCTCCAGAGTCCTCTGCATTCACTACACAGGTGTGCAGTCTTTACCCCACTGATCAAGTGCAAATTGTGTGTGAGTTGTGACCACCTTTGGTCTAAAGATGATTAAAGAAAGGCTCAGCTGGAGGATAATCAAAGGGTGTAGGCTTCTTGTGGGCCAAGGTCTAGGAAGTAGTATTTTGGCCATAGTGACACAGCAATTCTCCTGCCACGTTGATCTTTGTATACTATCATGGGTTAAGACTATTTTGTTTGTTAGTTTATTGTTTGTAAGGCACTTCATTTTTAGAATGTGGAAGTCATGAGTGCCCACATGCCTTCCTTTCCCATACATGCTGTCATCCTACTGAGGCTTCTCCCAACCACTACAATGAGTGTGATTTCTTGCACTTTAGTGGAAGAACACTGAGAAAAAAGGTGCTGACATCCCCAGGGGCACTATGTCTGGCTGTTGAGACTTGACTAAGAGAGTGCTACTCTAGATGCAAACAGTGTGCCCTTTGGCCTGTATCAAATGTCCAACCATATCCACAGTGCCCACAAGATCATACCTCCTTTACAGATAAGGATACTGTTCCTCCTTCGTTAGAGTCACTTCTGTTTGATACTACTGACCACTCTCTTCCAAGATGCTTGCAAATAATTTAGTCAGTGCTTTTCTCTAGTTTCCCTTTCATTTAGAATGAAAGTTAGTATTTTCTCCCAAGCTTCTGCTTTCTCTCTTTCTGAAACTTTTATAATATTTCCACCTCATGTCTGGTGATATTTTTCTGACTCTCTAGAATGCTAGATGACTACACATCTGCAGATTGATTCCAACAATGGTTCAGTAACATCCGTGAATCTTAAGCATTCACCTTGTGTCATTACCCAGGATACTACTCCCTGTGTGCTGGGAAACACAACTCAGAAAAGGGGTTAAAATTCAGTTTTGTGAGTATGATTGATTGGATTTAATAATGATAATGTGACTCTGTTTTCGTTTCAAAGGTAAAGAAATACAGCATTGTTCCTAACACTATATAATAGTTCAACTCATATTATTTTAGTCTTTGTGACATTGTGCTTCCAAAGTCAAGTATTTGTTTCGGAAACCAGTTCATACATATTGCTCACAATTATGATATAAAACTGATCTTCAGAATGACTTATATATGAAAATATTTATTATATGTAACTTTATTGTAGTGAACAGGGAAAGGGGATGTTACTAGAACCTCTTCAGTAAGTCCTAGTCTCCTGCGAGCCACAGCAGCACAAGGCAAATTACAGGGAAGTTAGAAAAATGAGACTTTGAGAAGATGCTGAGCTTTGGGTCTGATCAGTGCTGCTCTGGGCGGCAAAGACTAAAGCCCCCAGCTTACCACATCTTTTATTCAGAACATCAGGAGAAACAAATGTAACAAATGACTTGCAGAGAGCTCAGTACATCTGGGTAAACAAGATGTAACAATCCAAGAACAATGAAGAACTGAGTAGATGAAGATTTTGTTCCTCCCAGGATGTCTTCAGCTGGTGTAATCTTGTCCTGGAGAATCACATCATCACCGGATCATTGAAGTCTCTGTTGTGACTGGAGGTCAAAATGGAATTATGTCTCAGAATTCCATAGCTGGGCTGTAGGCAGGAGAACTAGGCTAACCAAATGATGTAACCCTAAAATTATGTAGCATTGCTCCTGACACTTTATACTAAAATATTTTTGTAGAGATGAACTGAAAATGAGAGAAGTATGACTAAGGGAGAGAGCAGAGTGAAGATGTCTTAGTCTGCTTGGGCTGCCATTAACTATTTCTGTAGGGTGAATGAACCATACCAATAATATGTCCTTAAAGAAAAACAACAGGAAACATCAGTAACTTCCAGCATGTATATAGCTGGAGGCCTTAAACACTGTTGTAGGAAGGAAAATAGCACAGCAGCTGGAAAGAGGAGAACAGCAGTTCTCCATAGAATTAAACCTACAGTTACCATAGGGTACAGAAATGTCACTTCTGAATCTACACCTAAGAAATGGAAAGGAGGGTATTAAGAGGTAATAGACACCAATGTGCATAGCAGCCACAGTCACAATAGCAAACACATGGAAACAATGTGTGCATCAACTGAGATGGAGTATAAATATATTTTTATACATGAAACATAAAAGTAGGAAGTTGTAACATATTCTTCATTAGAGGCATTTTTTAAAATATGATGTAAGAGAAATACTCTAATCACAGAACTATGACAGCTGCTGCATTCAAATTTAGTTAAATAAAATTGAATATAGACAGAAAATAGAATGGGTTTTCCATGGGCATGAGAGAAGGACAAGAAGTTATTTAATAGGTACAGATCAAGTTTGCAACATGAAACTATTATGGAAATGAATGGTAGTGATGGTTGTATAATGTTACATATGTACTTAATTCCACTGAAACATATGTAAAAATTTGGGAGTTACCAAATTTTGTCTTTTGCATATCTTGTCAGTAGATAAGTTTGCAAAGAAGAAAATGAGAGAGGATTGCCCAAAATAAATTCTACTTCATGCATTCTTTCAGTAAACAAAAAGTACATAAGATATATAACTACATAAATCTATTTTATATCTGAAATACACACTAATAAAACAATGGGGAATGGGCTGGGGATTTATCTCAGTGGTTTCACCACCTGCTGCACAAGCACAAGAACCCAAGTTCGATCCCTGGTACCAAAAAAAACACACAAAAAAATGGGAATAAAAGAAAGGGAAAAGTCCTATTTATCCTCCAAATTTGTCTCCTTTTTTCCAGTCATATATTAGAGACAGATTCCGTGGAAAGAGAAAATGCGTGTTTTCCCAACACTTTTGTCTTGCTGGGCTTCTCAGAGTTTCCATGGATGGAGATGCCCCTCTCTGCAGTGGTCCTGGTCTCCTACCTCCTCACCCTGGTGGGGAACAGCTCCATAATCCTCCTCTCACTGGTGGACCCCAGACTCCAAATGCCCATGGACAACCTTTCTCTGCTGGACCTTGGCCTCACCAGCACCATTGTTCCCCAGCTGCTGGCCAATCTGTGGGGACCAGACAAGACAATTGCTGCCTGGGGCTGCATCACACAGGTCTTTCTTTTCTGCTGAATAACTTCCACTGAATGTACCCTACTGGCTGTGAGGCCCACTGATCATTATGTGGCCATCTGCCAGCCTCTCCGATACATGCTCATAATGCATCCCTGGATGTGTGTGCATATGGCAGCTGCCTCCTGGTCCAGTGGCCTGGCCATTGTTCTGGTGCAAGATACACTCACACTCCATCTCCCCTTCTGTGGACACCACACCCTGGACCATTTCTTCTGTGAGATACCTGTGTTCATCAACCTGGCCTGTGGGGACACCACTGATAATAAGCTGCTAATAAGCATCATATTGGCATCCATTCCATTAGGAATGGTGAGTCCCCTGCTGGTGGTCATCTCCTACACTTTCATTGCTAGAGCTGTACTGAAACTACCTTCAGCTAAAGGCAGGCACAAGGCACTCAGTACCTGCAGTTCCCACCTGCTGGTGGTCACCACGTACTTTGGACCAGCCATCTACTTGTACCTCCAGCCTTCATCCAAAAGTTCCCAGGCCAAGTTCATGCCCTTCTTCTGCTGCATTATGGCCCCAGTGCTCAATCCACTCATCTACACCCTGAGAAACAAGGATGTAAAGACAGCATGGAAGAGGGTCCTGCAATCCCAGGGTGGGGTGAAGTCTATAAAAGCCAGAAGATCACTGTCTGTCTCCTAAGCAACAACATCCACACATCAATAAACCCTGGCATATCATATCTACTTTTCCAAAAGAGTGTCCATGACCTCCAAAACAGTTTCCCAATTCTCAAGGACAGCCTCCTTGATGACTGGAAAAAAATTCTGAACTAGAAAGTTCTCTCATCATTAGTCTCACAGAGAGCCATTGTCCTTTACTAAACCCTTTGTATGTGTCTAGTTCCTGTAGATACAATGTGCAGCATGGACCGTGAATATTTGGGCTAGTGAAAATATCATATTTTCTTCCCTTTCTCTTCTCTTTCTTTCATTTTTCTTTCCTTTATTACTTTCTTTTTTCTTTAAATTGTTTTTCACATAATTATGCTCATTTATTAATTGTATGGAATATTGGATTCCATTTTGACACTCTTCTAGGTGCATTTAATGTGCATTTATCACATCCATTCTCCCTATTCCACTGTCTTATCCCCCAAACCCTCTCCTGAGCACCTGTGCCTTTCTAATACTCCATCACCTCCTATCATCTTTTTCCTCTAGTTTCCATGTATATCAATAAATGTGACATTTATCTTTCAGTGTCTGGCTCGATTTACTTACAGTGATGATTTTCAATTCCTTCAGTTTTCTGACATTGACATGATTTTGCTTTCCTTTATCATTAATCACATTTCATTGTGTATATGCCACTTTTTCTTTATTCATTCATCCACTGATGGGCATCTATGTTGATTCCATAACTTAGCTTCTATAGTGTGACAATAAATATTGGTATGCAAGTTGTCTCTAATTTATGCTGACTTTAACTACTTTGAGAAATACATAATGGAGTGATTTGTGGTACCTATATTTGTAGTTTTATTTTGGTGTTTTAAAGGAATCTCCATATTGATTTAATTGTGGCTGTACTAATTTACATTACCACCCCAAAATATTTAAGAATTTCATTTGCCCTGTATCCTCACCAGCATTTATTTTATTTGAATTCTTGATAATACCATTTTGATTGGGGTGAGATGGAATCTCAACATAGTTCAGATTTGCATTTCTTCAGTGGCTATAGGTATTGAGTATTGTTCATACTTCTTTCAAACTTCTTTTGAGAAGTTTCTGATCAGACCTTCATCCCATTTTCTGAGTTTCTGTTATTTCTCAATATTAACCACCAGTCAAATGAATACCTGAATAAGACTTTAGCCCATTCTGCAGGCTGTCTCTTTACTTCAGTTTGTCATTATTTCCTTGGGTATGCCGAGTACTTTTAAATTCATGAAATTCCTTTGGTCAATTCTTGCTATTATTTTCTGAGCTGTTAGATCCCATTCAGGAAATCAATGTCTGTACCAATATCTTAAAGTGTTTCCACTGTGTTTTCCTCTAGCAGTTTCAAGTCTTACATTAAGGTCTTTGGTCCATTTTGAGTTGGTGTTTGCACATGGTGAGACATAAGAATCTCGTTCCAAACTTCTACAATTTTCTTGTGTCCATTTTCCCAGTATCATTTGTTGAAAGAAGCCCTTTTCTCCAATGGACTTTTTAGCTGCTCTTTTGAGATGGTCTTTTTCTTAGTTAATCTATTTTTATCCACTGAACTACGCCACTCTGTTTGAAGGAGAGGAGGGGAAAGAGATGAAAAAAAGAATGAAGCTATGTTGTGTACATGTACCAAATCTCCGCAAGGAATGCAATCATGCACTGCAAACATATACTAATACAAATTTTTAAAATACACAAAAAACAAAGACTCTATGGGATATTTTGATATGAGGGTTTGTGGTAACATAAGCAATGTTCCTCTTGCTCAAGATTGCTTTTACTACACAAAGTCTTCCATAGAGTTTTCTATATGGATTTTAATATCTTTTCTCATTCTGTGGAGAATGAAATTTGTATGTTCATAATCACTTTTGATATTATGCCCATAATAAAAATATTAAGACAGGGTGTGGTGGCACACACCTGTAATCCCAACACTTAGGAGGCTAGGCAGAAGAATCACTGTGAGTTCAAGGCCAGCCTGATCTACATAGTGAGTTGAAGGCCAGGCTGAACTACATAGTGAGAATTTGTCTCAAAAAATTACAGGTATTAAATATACCCAACCCAAGCACATTGGAGTTCTTTCCATCTTCTAGGGTCTTCTTCAATTTATTTCTTCAGTTATTTATAATTATCATTTTAGAGACTTTTTTGTCATTGGGTAGGTTTATTCATAGGTGCATCTGTGTGTGTGTGTGTGTGTGTGTGTGTGTGTACACTGATTGTAATATTTTTCTGATTTCTTAATGAATTTGTGATTAATATATAGGAAATCTAGCCACTTTCTAGTTTGATATTTTTTCCTAAATCACTGCTGAAATCATCAGCACAGGAGAATTTTAGTGGGCTCTAGAGTTTTCTATCTATAAAATCATGGCATCTTGAATCAAGAATAATTTGAGTTTTTCATCATTGCATCACTTCACTGAAACCAATTGGATCATGGTGTATGATTTTAGTGTGATTTTGAATTCTATTTGCAAATATCTTTTGAAATTTTTCATGCCTTTGTTCATCAAGGGTATTTGCCTAGGGTTTTCTTTTTTGTTGTATCTTTACAATGTTTTGTTAGCAGGGTAATACTGACTTCATGAAACATATTTGGAAACACTCCTCTATTTTCTGTCAAAGTTTGAGGAGCATTTGTACAATTTTCTCTTTAAAAGTTTGGTAAAACACAGTGGATAATTTGTCCAGTCCTGGAGTTTACTTTGCTAGGAAAATACTACTGCTTCAATCTCATTGCTTATTATTGATCTGTTTCAGTTATTTATACTAATATCTTGGTCCAGTAAAATATATGTATCTAGAATATGGTCCATTTATTTCCATTGATTTCCCAAATTATTGGAAAGTTATTTTCAAAGTATTTCCTGATGATATATTGGATTTCAGCTTGTCTAGTGTAATATTTCCCTTCTCCCACCAAATTTTGTTTACTGGGGCTTACTTTTTCTTTTGATTAATTTTCTTAAGGGTCTGTTCATTTTCTTTACCAATTCAAAGAACCAATGCTTGATAGAACTCAGGTAATGGATGTTCAAATAAGGGCTACAGAACATGTTGACTTACATATTAAATAAACTAAACAAAACCTTCCTAGGCAGAGTGTTTGTAACAAATGTCTTAGTGTTCAAAACAAAACTGATATTTTTCTTTACTTCTCAACTCAGTACACTTATCCAAGATTCCTGCAGGGTGATAGTCATCTCTTCTGATTGGAACCTGGAAGATACTCAGACCTCCTTGTCCAAGTATTCATTCTCCCTTTCAGGAGAGTATGTCTGATCCTTGCTTCAAAGTAATACTGTCATGCTGATCATGTCTAAGATGTCTGAGACATTTCTGTCCAATGACCATCCCTATAAAAATACACACAATGAATTCTATGCCAGGAAATTGTGGAGGATCTATCTTTAGCTCACTGTTGAAGTAAATCAGCCAAAACCTATGTCTTTTTCTCAAAATTCTTATTCATCTTATTCTCAAACTTATTCAACTGGCTGGTCCTGGTTATTATAACCTGTGAAGGCCTCTTTTACCAAGGTTGAGAGTGGGATTTCAGGTCCTGACTCAAGTTTTGAAACTTCCTTCAAACACCTGAAAAGAATGCATTATAAAATGCATGGCTGTTAGGGCTCTCACTTCTGATGACCCTGGGTCAATTTTAGTACACATTAAGTAGGCATCTAACAAGTGATTTAAAAACAGTGGTAGTATGCTTTCTTTCTTACACGATCTCTTTGACACTCTCATAATTGACTGGTGTAACTTGTCACCTTCCCATTCCTCCTGTAAAACAAGATAAAAACTCTCCAACTTCCCTTTATGGATAGAATTTTCAGGTCTCACTGAGGATCTTAATGGGGAACTGTATCTTCCCCTGGCCTATGGGCCAGGCATGCTGTGTTAGTTGCTAACATATTACTACTTCACCAGCAATTCTAAGAATATGTACTTTAAATTTTAGGAAAAGAACAACATCTTAAAGTGAAAAAGATATTGCTTCAGATCAGGAGGATAATAATGAGTAGCCCAGAGAAAAATAATGTGATAAGGTATAATAATTCCTTCAAAGGAGAAAAAAAGATGTGCTCAACTGAAGAAATTCATCACTTAATTCACCAGGATAGTCCTAAAAATGAATACACTTTTCTTTACACTGAAACAAGTTTAAAACTGAGAAAGGAAGATGTGCTCTGATAGCTTCTTCATCCCCCCCAAACTTCCCATAATGGAAACATTCCCCTGAATAAAGTGAGGTGTTGGAGGAGCAGAGGAGCCCAGCACTGTTTGACAACTCTGGCACTGCCCCTTTGGCATAGAGGAGTGCAGGAGCCAGCTGCACTGGCACCAGTGCCCCCCTCACCTCTGGCCACTGGGCTATGCCAGTACCTGGCACAACAGAGGGGAAGTGGGTCAGAAAGGCCATTTTTCTGAGCTCCAGAAGATAGACCAGAGGTGAACAAGAGAAGAGGGCCTCTCTGGGGCTCCTTGATGAAAATTGAAGCCCATAGGATCAGTGAAGAAAATCTCTGCAATAAAGGCACACCAGACCACCTCAGTTGGTAAGGTGGAGGGATCACCACCTCCCATTAGAACCTGGACTATATTCAGTGAAAGGGAAGCTGGAACCTATGGTAGAACCTTGCAGAGTTCAACCCAGTAGAGGGTCAGAGAACTCAACTTGGGCCTTGAAGCCAGAAATCAGCCTGAATCTCAGGGGACAGCTTCTGGTTTGCTGAGCGTAATTGACTTAGAACTGCGCTCTTCTGACCATGCTGTCTATTGTGACAGCAGAGACATACTCTGAAGGAGGCCTTCTTTCATTTTTATTTTTTATTTTCAGCTATTTTTTTCTTTTATTTTTAATTTTTTAAATTTTTTCTTCTATTTTCAAATTTATTTTTTTATTTTATTTCTTCTTTTTTCTCTTCTCTCTTTCTCTCTCCCACCTTGTTCTTCATCTCTCTTGCTTTTTGTTCCTGTTCCTGTCCTAATTCAGACTTCTTTTTACATTCATTTTCTTTTCATCTCTCTTTTCCTTCCTCTCAATTGTCATTAGTTTTATAGGAAAATAAAGACAGTTTACAGCTTCCCTATTGCTGTTGTGTTGTTCTGTTCTTGTCTTCTTTCTTTCATTCTGTCTTTTTCTCTTGTCATCAAAATTTTCATAGAGTTTATGTGATCTCCTTGTGTAATCTGGCCTCGCTTATAACCTTTCCCTATTCTACCTATGTGTCCCTCCCTCCTCAACTCCAAGTCCCCATCCCAAATGGTAAAGTTGTTATACTGAAGAGTTTATTCACTATAAACATATATGGGGTTGGTCCTCGATTGTGACTGAATACACACGTTTAAAGGTGATAGATTAATAACTAGTATAAGTTGTCATTTTTCTAACCTTTGCTTGATGCTATTCTTGTTGCTAATTGTATCACTTGGGCTAAGGTGTTGTGATTGATCTAATCAGTAGTCCTAACTGGTATACTGAAAACAAGATGGACTAAGGCCATTAGAGACTGAAAACCAATAACCAGCTATATCTGGAAGACAACTTTGATAAGAAATCAGTCCATAAGTGTTCTAAATACAAACAGCAATGATACTTACCTTAAGTAATATCTAGTATCAACCCAGGAATTAAAAACAGCACCAACAACAAAAATGGAAATAAGAAGACATTTAAGCAAAGTGCAAACCCAGAGGTTCAGCTCACCAAAGGCAAATCCTGGGAGAAACGAGGTGGAAAAGTGATAATCAAACAGCTGGACACCATGAACTTGTAGCACAGGAAGTAACAAAACAGATGAATGAGGTTTTAGAAAACTTCAAAAGAGAAATAATTTCCCAGATGACTACAGATATGATAAGCAGAATGAATGACATGTTTAGAGACTCTAGGATAGAAACAGATAAAAAAAATATTTGTGCTCAGGAAGATGATGGAAGCCATGAATATCCACCATAGGAAAGAAATGGAATCCATGAAACAGATTCAAACAGATATCCAGGAGATTAAAAACTCTATTGAAATCATACACAGCAGACTGAGCTGATCTGAAGATAGAATGTCAGATACAGAATACAGGATTGTGGTCACTGACCATGAAAAGAGAGAACTCCTAAAAAAAGTAAGGAACCATGAGAAATCAATCCAGCAGTTCCTAGATGATGCAAAGAAGAATAAAGTAAAATTGATATGAATTCATGAAAAAGCAGGAGAAAGTAAAAATCACATAAAAAAACCTCTTCACAGAATTAATGACATAAAACTTCCCAAACTTACTACTGAGAAAAAACAATGAGAAACCAAAGACATTTATAGCTAAATGGGTGCATATTGAGGACATACTCTTAAGTGAAATAAATGGGACATGTGTAAATACAGAGTAGTTTCTCTAGTGTGAGAAACTGAAAGTGTAAATAAGAATTAAAAGGATTAAAATGCATAATTGATAATTTGAAATAGAAAGAAAAGGTCCAAAGTGGTAAGGGAAAAGGGAGGGGAAGGGGAAAGGTAAGAAGGTAAAGAAAAAATTATATAAAAGGAAAAATTATGAGAAAGGAAAAAATGGAAACAAAGATTTTGTAAAAAGGGAAGGGTGGAGGGGGGGAATGGTGCACAGATAATGGGGAAAATATAAGAACCAAGATAGATCACGTACAGGTACAAGTGCCTAATGATAAATGTAAACATTGTATATTGAAAATGTACCAATAAAAGGTTTAAGAAAAAAAAAAACTTCCCAAACAGAGCAAAAAAGTTTGACATGCAGATAAGTGAGGCATACAGAACTCCAACTAGCTATGATAAAAAAAATTCTACACCTAGAGACTAGTGCACCATGGCTCAAAGGCAACAGGAGGCTTCTGGGTAGGCGTGCTGCAGCTCCCAGCATAGAGGAAGATTCCGGGTGGGTGTGCCACGGCTCTGAGCCCAGAGGAGACCTCCAGACCAGTGCACCACAGCTTGCAGGAAGCAGGAGGATTCCAGGTAGGCCTGCTATGGTTCCCAGTATAGAGGAAGCTTCTGGGTAGGTGTGCCACAGCTCCAAGCCCAGACCTCCAGATCGGTGCACCATGCCTTGCAGACAGCAGGAGGCTTCCGGGTAGGTGTGCTGCAGTTTCCAGCATAGAGGAAGCTTCTGGGTAGGTGTGCCATGGCTCTGAGCCTAGAGGAGACCTCCAGATCAGCACACCACAGCTTGCAGGCAGCAGGAGGCTTCCGGGTAGGCGTGCTGTGGTTCCCAGCATAGAGGAAGATTTTGTGTAGGTGTGCCATGGCTCCGAGCCCAGAGGAGACCTCCAGACCAGCTCACCATGGCTCACAGGCAGCAGGAGGCTTCCGGGTAGGTGTGCTGTGGCTCCCAGCATAGAGGAAGCTTCCGGGTAGGTGTGCCACTGCTCCAAGCCCAGAGTAGACCTCCAGATAGGTGCACCACAGCTTGCAGGCAGCAGGAGGCTTCTGGGTAGGCGTGCTGTGTCTCCCAGCATAGAGGAAGCTTCTGGGTTGGTATGCCACAACTCTGACCCCAGAGGAGACCTCCAGATTGGCACACCATGGCTCCCAGGCAGCAGAAGGCTTCTGAGTAGGCATGCCATGGCTCCAAGCCCAGAGAAGGTGAGCCACATGGGTGCCAGAAACACAGACCCACCCTACACCCAGCACCAGACAGCCTACTCAATGTAACCTGTACCACTGTGCCACAGCTACTGGCCAACCTGTGGGAACCAGAGAAGACCATTGGTGCCTGAGCATGCATCACACAGGTTTTCTTTTCTGCTGGATAACCTCCAGTGAATGTGCTATGCTAGCTACGATGGCCATTAATCATTATGTGGCCATCTGATGGCCCTTCCACTACAATCTCATCATGCATCCCTAGGTGTGCATGCAGATGGCAGCTGCCTCCTTGTCCAGTGGCCTGGCCAATGCTCTGCTCCAAGCCACACTCACACTCCAGCTCCCCCTCTGTGGGCTCCACACCCTGGACCACTTCTTCTGTGAGGTGTCTGTGTTCATCAAGCTGGCCTGTAGGGAGACCTCTGCTAATAAGCTGACCCTCACCTTTATGACCATCCCATTTGGAATGATGCCTCCCCTGCTGGTGATCATCTCCTACACCTTTATTGGTAGGGCTGTACTGCAACTACCTTCAGCTGAAGGAAGGCACAAGATACTCAGCATCTGCAGTTCCCACTTGCTGGTGGTCACCATGTACTTTGGACTAGGCATGTTCTTATACCTCCAACCTTCAGCCGAAAGTTCCCAGCCCTTCTTCTACTCTGTTATCACCCCACTGCTCAACCCACTCATCTACACCCTTGGAAACAAGGATGTGCAGACAGTGTGGAAGAGCATCCTGCAATCCTGGGGCAATGTGAAGTCTTTAAAAGCCCAATCTCTGCCTGTATCCTGCTCAACCACAGCCACACATCCATTTATACTGGCATGGCTGCTTTTCCAATGAGCACCTATTAGTTCCAGGTAAATGGTTTCCCCTCTCAACATCAACTGGATGACCAGAGAGGACTGGATAAATACTTTGGTCTAGAAATTTCCATCATCTGCACTCTCAAAGAGCCATGGTCTTTCCCATAGACTTTCCCACATGACTGATCTCCCTAGACAGTGTGAGCAGCATGGTCCATGTATCTTTGGTTTGGGGGAAACACCATATTTTCTCCTCTTTCTTTATTTGCTCATTTCTCTTTCTTTCTTCCTTTCCCTTTGATCATAATCATTTCCACATATGAATTGTTTACAACTACTGGTTTCATTGTGACATTTCTCTGCATGTATGTAATGTGCTTTGATCACATCTATCTCCTCTATTTCCCCTCTTAGCCCTGCTCAGCCCTTCTCTGGGCTCCATTGCCCTCTTCTACTATCCTGTCATCTTTTTGCCTCTGTATTCCATGTAGCACAAAAATCATGGTATTTGTCTTTTGACATCTGACTTATTTTGCTAAACATGATGATCTCCAATTCCAACAATTTTCCTACAAATGACAAGATTTTTCCCTTTATAACTAATAATACTAATAATACTAAACTAATACTGAACTAATAATACTAAAGCATTGTCCATGTATTCTACACCTTCTTTATCAATTCATCCACTCATGGACATTTAGCTTGATGGCCTACCTGGATATTACGAGTAGTGCCCCCAATAAAAACTGATACACAAGTATCTCTATTGTATGCTGACTAATAATTTAATGTAATTTAACAAGGAATTGTACAGCTGTATGATGTGGTAGCTCTATTTATACTTTGTTTTGTTTTTGAGGAAATTCTATACTTATGTCACAGTGAATTACTAATATACATTCTCACCAACAGTATATAAGAGTTCCATTTTCTCTGCATCCTCACCAGCATTTACTGTTTTTTGTATTCTGTCTAATAATTACGGGGGACCACCCTATTGATTATGCCCAAGGCAGGCTGTGAGCAGTGTGGGATGTAAATTGTTCACCTGGCAATTGGCTTGTTTTCAGAAGTGAGTCTGGCCAAAGCCTCCATGTTGAGGTCAGAGTGATGCTTACCCAAATTCTGTTCCCAGAGTTAAAACCTTCTTTACTAAAAAGACAAGGTCAATTTATTAACTGCAACCAATATTTTGTTTATTCTGTTCCTAATTCAAGAATACTTTGTGTTTCCCTTTACAAGCCTTGCCTGCATCAGCAATGTGTCCATAGCAAGTACACATCCTCTCACATAGCCCCTTTACCTCAATCTGATTATACAATGTCACTCATAAATATCAACAGCTCTGGGTGTTCAAGACCTGTGCTTGTTTTGCCTTGCTTGCACGGGCATTGGTCATCCTGGCTCCCCATACCTCTGTCTCTTTAACTCTGTCTCTCTGTTTTCTTCTCACCATGCATTGTAGCACTGAGCAGGATATTGGAACCCACTGTAGGGTTCTCTACTAGATAGTTGTGTTGACTGATAGTTTTCATTTCCCAAGGAACTACATATGTTGAGCATTTTGTCATATAATTATTGACCATTTTTACTTCTTTTTTTGAGAAGTGTTTGTTTAGATCTTTGGCCCATTTATTGGTGAAAATATTTGTTCTTTTCGTGTTGTCTTCTGAAATATATATATTTTCTGGACATTAATCATCTGACAATGAACAGCTGGCTAAGATTCTCCCAAGTCTGCAGATTGTCACTTCCCTCTGCTTATTATTTCCTCAGCTGTGCAGAAGCCTTTTAATTTCATGAAATCCTATTCATCAATTTTTGCTATTGTTTCCCAAACTCTTTGATCCTATTCAGGAAATCTGAGGCTGTATAATGTCTTGAAATATTTCCACCATGTTTTCCTCTAGTTATTTCACAGTTTTCAGTCTTAGATTAAGAGCTTAGATTAATTTTGAGTTGACCTTTACATAGGGTGAAACATAGGGATCTTGTTCTGATCTTCTATTGGCTTTGTAAAGTTTTTCCATTATCATTAATCAAAAGAGGCTGTCTGTTCTCCAATGTATGTTTTAACTACTTATTGAGAATTAGATGGTTGTAGATGCATGGGCTCATTACTTGTCTATTTTATCCATTGGAAAATCACACTCTGTGTTTGTTAGAAATTCTCTATAGGATATTTGAAGTCAGCTGTTGTGGTGTCTCCAACACTGTTCTGCCTGTTCAGCATTGCTCCAACTACTCAGAGTCTTCCATCTGAACTCCCCAATGTGGGTTTTAGGAGTCTTTGTTCTAGTTCTTTGTAAAATGTCACTAGTATCTCCAAGAGAATTTCACTGAAACTGTAGATCACTTTTGATAGTATAGCCATTTTAATTATATTAAATATCCAAATCCAACCACACAAAAGGTCTGTCCATCTTCTACTGTCTTCATTAATTTCTTTGTTCAGTGAATTATAATTTTCATTGTAGAGATCTTTCACCTCATTGGTTAAGTTTATTCCTGCATATTTTACTGTATGTGTGTGTGAGTTTGTGTGTGTGTGTGCCTATCTGTGTGTGTGTGTGTTCTGAATGACCTTGGTTTCCTTATTTCTTTCTCAGTGAATTTGTAATTAATGTAGAAAAAAATCTACTAATTATTGTATGCTAATTTTTTTCCTGCTACTCTGAGGAAATGATTAGGAGACTTTTACTGGACTACTTAGGTTTTTCTAGCTATAGAACCGTGGCATCTGTAAACAGATAATTTGTCATTTCCTGTTTTTATCCTTTTTATTTCTTTCTACTGTGTAATTGCTTAAGCTAAAGTTTCAAGTACAATATTGAATAAGAGGGGTAAGAATTACCGGCTGTGTAATGTCCAGAATTTTAAGCAAATATTTTCAGTTTTTCCCCATTCACTATGATGTTCACAATGGGTTTGTCATTATAGCCTTTATTTTGTGGAAATATGATCATTCTATAACTACTTTATTCAGGATTTTAAGAATATTAAATTTTACTCAAAACAGATATCTATTGAGATGATAAAGTGATTATTAGCTATGATCCTATTTTCATGGTGTATCACATTTTTTATTGAATTTTGATGAAACTTTGCATCCCTAGAATGAAGCCAACTGGATTGTGGTGTATAATCCTTTTATATGATGTCAAATTCTATTTGCAAGTATTTTATGAAAGGTCTTTCCATCTATGTTCATGAAGGATATTGGCCTATATTTTTCTTTTGATGTTGTTGTTGTGTCCTTTTCAGGTTTTGGTAGCAAATTAAAACAATTGCTTGCTTCACATAGTATGTCTTGAAATGTCCCTTCCCTTACTATTCCATGGAATCATTTGAGGACTATAGGTATTTAGCCTTTAAAGACCTAGTAAAATTCAGTGGAGAGGATCTCTCTAGTCCTGGCATTTTCTTTACTAGGAAACTGTTACTGCTTTTATCACATTGCCTGTTTTTGATATGTTCACTTTTTTGGTAACCCTTTGTTCATTTTTGGTAGATCATTGTGTCTAAGAATCAGTTCATATTTTCTAGAATTTCTAATTTATTGGCATATAATTTTTCAAATTACTTCCTAATGATCCATTTAATTCCTGTATGTCTATTGCAATATTTACCTTTTCACTTCAAAGTTTACTTGGACTCCTTTTTCCTTTGGTTGGTTTTCATAATTTTTTGTTAGTTTTCTCTATGTTTTCAAAGAATGAACTTTGTTTCATTAATTCTTTGTGTTGTTGTCTTAGTCTCTATGTCATTTAGCTCTACTCTGATCTTTATTATTTCTTGCTTTCTACTGATTTGGTGTTTGCTTTGCCCTTGTTTGGTTAAGGCCTTAAGACATATCATTAGCTTACTAATTTTATATCTTTGTTTTCTAATTTAAACACTGATGGCTATACTTCCTTCATACAATTCTTTCACTGTGTTCCATGTGTTCTGCAAGATTGTCTCCATTTTCTTTTGACTACAGAATTTTTCTAAATATCTCTCTGATTTCTTCAGTGACACATTGCTTTTTCAAAAATGAATTATTCAAGCCAGGTGTGGTGGAGCATATCTATAATCCCAACTACTCAGAAGGCTGAGGCAGGAGAATAGCAAGTTTGAGGCCACTGGGACAACTTAAGAAGACCTTGAGTCAAAATAAAGCTTAAAATTGCTAGGGAGAGAAGAGAAGAAACACAGTAGAGAAAAGGAATGAAAAAAGAAATTAAAATGTGTTATATACATGTACCCCCACACAAGGAAAGTAAACATTATATACTGCAAACATGTACTGATAAAATTTTTCAAAGAAAAAATAAAAAAGAATGAAATAAAATATTGATTCTGTTGCCAAAAAATCTGGGGATGTAGCTCAATGATAGAGCACTTGCCTACCATGAATAATCCCTGAGTTCAATTCCCAGAATTCCAATAGCAACAAAAGAATTGGATTTTTCAATCTCTACAAAATAATGGATTGTATATTTCCACAGGCTGTCTTGCAATTGATTTCTAATTTTATTCCATTATGTTCTGATAAGATCCAACAAGTTCTTTCAAATTTTTGTATAAATACTTACTTCATGCCCTAAAATTCAATCTATTATACATTTGTTTCTACTGATAAGAAAAAGAATACATACCCTTCAGTTGTCATGAAATGTTCTGTAGATGTCTGTTAAGTGTATTTAATTCATAGGGGAACTCAACTTTGCTGTTTCTTCGTTGATTTTTTGTCTGGAAGAGCAATGTATGGAAAGAGTTGTGTATTAAAGACACCCTCTTCATCCTTATTCTGATGGGAGAAGTTATACTACTGAATTGTGTAAACCTCCACTGCATGATCACACACAAGCATACAAGGCCATGACACAAAAAGGAGTAAGAAGCTCCATCCATATAAAATCTCACCAATTGGAGAGTCAGAAATCTCCATTGGTTGTGAGAGGGAGCTCTCCTTTCCAACAGCATGATCTCATGGAAGCAAGTAATTCTTTGGTTAAGCATAGACACAGGAATTGAGCTCCATATAATGGCAAATCATTTCGGTCCTTGGCCAGTTAAGGGTGAAGCCTGCAACATATTCCTACTCTGTGCATCTACTAAGCCTCGGCACTTGCTGTAGCAGGATGCTACATGTGCCTGAGCACCTCCTTTTCCCACTGACATCCCACTGAAAAGCCTGGTAGAGACACAGAAAACATAGGGGGTCACTTAGCACTGAGGTGGGGCACACGTGCACACCAACACTACTACCTCAATGCTGCCCCAGACACCCAAAGCCACCCTCATATAAACATCTAGTAAGCTCTTCACTCTACAGCACTAATCCTTAACAGTCCAAAATCCATGCTGGAATATTATCAGAGTCTGGAAAGCCCTCCCAACACCATTCTTAAAAGACAAACATCCCATGAGACTGGTGAAGGAGCACAGATATATCTGAGAGTGACTCCCTGTAGAAATGGATCAAAACAAGTGCCGTATGGGAACACTGAGATCTTGAAACAACCCTCAGTCTGAGCCCATCTGGTATCATGATTATAGCACTGTGGGACACTACTCCAGAGACTGGTCCATTACCATAGCTAATAACCTTCTGGGCACCACTATTTATGATGCTCTTTTGAGTGCAAGTTATAGCCAATATTATATATACAAGTTCCTTTGCATAAGATTCACCCTTGGCCAATCATCTGCAACTTACTTTAAACTTCTGGGGAAATCTCATCTTTGAAAATTCTTTCTTGGCCAAAAATATTCTCCTTTAATATTCACCTTTCTTTACTCACACAGTTTCTTCCCTAAATGAAGCTCCCCAGGAAACTGAGACTGGACAGATTCACTTTTATTTCAACAAAATAAAAATGTTTCATGCAACCCTATAGCTTTTTCATTTAAACAAGTTCATTTTGCATTGAGGTAGAATTTTTAACCAAGAAAAAAGCAATCCTGAACTGCACATAGCTTCTAACAATAGCCTACTACTGCATCAGCCTCTGGTCATCTTTGATGTCCTTTTGCACCAGAGGAAGCTGGACTCTAGTGAGGAGTGTATACTTGCAAAGACTGCCTGAGTGACAAGCAGGTACCTTTTCATACCAGGTAGGCAGTTGTAGCCAGTCCTCTCAGACACTTAGGTCATTCCAGTGCTAGTGCAGCTGAGTACTTGTGAAACTGAATATGAGCCAGGAGACATTACCTCCTGTGAGTAATGAATTTCACTGTCATCATATATATTCAGATTGAAAATGGTAACAAAAAGACTTCAATATTAGAGAAACCCAGGGTTCTAGGTGGAGTCAAAGCCAACCATTCCCAGCAAGACCTTGAAGTGCCTCTGTGTGCCCCTTCAACTGATTGCTAGAACCCAGGTAATTGTGCTCAAAGTTAGAGCTATAGAATGTGGAGAGCTATAAATTACATACACTAAAGAAAACATTTCTAGGCAGATTTTTGTTACAAAAGTTTTAATGTTCAAAAAATTGATATTTTTCTTTACTTACACACCAAAAGTTATCCAATTCTCCTCCATAGTGATTGTGCTGTCTTCTCATTGGAGCCTGGGAGATAGTTGGACTTTCTCTGTCCAGAGATCCTGTCTCTTTTCCTGGAGAATAAGTCTGATCCTTCCAAGTTTGTTTGGACATTCTTGTTTCAAATTACTTTCCTTTGAATTAGTTACACAATGGTTTCTAATGAATTCTTGCAAAGAAACTTTTGGGAGGCCTTGTGAGAAACCCTGAGGTAGCACTTGAATTAGAGAAGCCAACATCTTTGACTTTTTCTCAAACTTCTTATTCTTCTTTGACTCTTCTGTCTGGTCCCAGTTGTTATAATCTCTGAAGTTCTCCTCCACCAAGGTTGCCAGTGGATTTTTAGATCCAGTCGCAAGCTTTTATAGCTTCCTCCTCTTATCTAGAGTAAACTGGATTATAAAATGTATGGCCATTAGTACTCACCCTCTACCAAATCTGGATCAGTGTTAGTGTACATTCAGAAGGCTTCTGACAGTTGATTTTAGGATAGAGCAGGAGTCTCCTGTCTTTCTCACATTATCTCTTTAACCCTGCCACAACCAATAGTCCTAAGCTGGCAGCCCCCTATTCCTAAAATACAATATACAAATGACCTATCCTCAACTTGTGGGTAGAATTTTCAGTGTCCCATTTAGGGTCTATATGAGAACTGTGTAATTTTAGGCCTCTGAACATCATGATCTGAAGAGTGAGCTGCCAAGCTTTCTGCTACTTCAGCAGCCTTTTAAAGAGTGTTTTCCTCTTCTTTTTTTAAATTATTTTATTGGTACATTTTAGGTATACAATATAATGAGATTCATCATTGGAAATTTGCACCTTTACATAATCTCTCTTGGTTCTTCATTATCCCCCTTCCCCTGCCCTCCCTTCAACCATGCCATCCCTCTATATTTAAAAAGATTTTGTTTCCATTTTTTCATTTTCTCATATTAATTCCATTCCCTTCTTTCCTTTCCCCTACTGCTCCCACTTCCCCCTTCCCCTTTGCCCATTTTCATACTATTTCACACTATTATACTTTTCAGTCCTTATTTACACTTTCAGTTACTCACACTAGAGAAACTATTTGGTATTTATACATGTGTGTCCCATTTGTTTCACTTAAGAGTATTGCTTCAATGTGCATCCATTTAGATATAAAATGTCTCTAATTTCTCATTTTTTATGGCTGAGTAGTCCTTCATTTTATAAAAAATGCCCCACATTTTCTTTATCCAGTCCCCAGTTGATGGGCAATTGGGCTGCTTCCAAGTTTTAGCTATTAAAAATTGTGCTGCTTTGAACATGGGTGCACATATATCACTGTGGTAGGATACTTTTAATTCTTTGGGAAAGATACCCAGCTGGAGAATGGCTGGGTCAAATTGGACTTCTAGTCCTAGTCCTTTGATGTACTTCCATAATGATATCCACAGAGGTTGCACCAGTCTACACTCCCACAAGTAGTGAAACAGGGTTCCTCTTTCCCCACATCCCCACCAGCATTTGTTATTGGTTGATTTCATGATGCTAGCCATTCTTTCTAAAGTGAAGAGGAATCTCAGCATTGTTTTCATTTGCATCTCTCGAATGACCAATGGTGTTGAACATTTATTCTTATGTTTATTTGCCATTTTTGCTTCTTTGTGTGAGAAATGTGTGCTCATTTCTGATGTGTATTTTTGGATTGGGTCTTTAAATTTGGTAGGTCTGATTTTTTTAAGTTCTTTATAGATTCTAGATAGTAGACTTTTGTCTGAGGAATAGCAGGTGAAAATTTTTCCCACATTATGGATTGTCTCTTCACAATGCTGGTGGTTTCTCTTGCTGTGCAAAAACATTTTAGTAAGAAAACATCCCACTTGTTGGTTACGCCAGTTCATGGGCAACTGAGGTTCTATTCATAAAATCTTTCCCTATGCCAAAGTCTTCAAAAGATCTACCAAACCTCTGTTCTAGCCAGTTCAGAATTTCTATTTAAATATTTAGATCTTTAATCCATTTTTATTTTAGTTGAGAACATGGTGAGTGATATAGGTCTAATTCTAATCTTTGGCAATTTGAAATCCAATTTTTCCAGCACCATTTATTAAAGAGGCTATCTTTCCTCCAGTGGGGGCATGTGGCTCCTTTGTCAAAGATGAGGTGACTGAGTGTGTCTGGAATTGTTTCTGCATCTTCTAATCTGTTCCACTGGCCCTCAGGTCTGTTTCTTTGCCAGTACCATGAGGTTTTTATCACAGTAGCTTTGTAGTATAGTTTTAATTTGGGTGTTGTGATACCCCTGCCATGTCTCTGTTGCCTAGGATTGCTTTTGCTACTCTGGGTCTCTTTTTGTTCCAAATGAATTTTTGGATTGTTTTCTCAAGGTCTGTGAAGTATGCTCCTGGGATTTCAACTGGGATTTCAACTGGTATTGCATTGAAACTGTATAGCAGTTTTAGAAGTATGGCCATTTTCACTATGTTGATCCTTCCTACCCAGGAGTAGGGAATGTTGTTCCATTTTCTGATATCATCTTCAATCTCTCTTTTCAGAGTACTATAGTTTTCAGAAAAGAGGTCTTTGATTTCTTTTATTAGGTTAATTCCTAGGTATTTCAGTTTTTTGGATGCAATTGTGAAAGGAATTGTTTTCCCTATTTCTGTCTCAGTGAGTCTGTTGTTCATGTAGAGAAAAGGTATTTATTTTGTTTTTTGTGTTGACCTTGTATCCAGCTACTCTACTGAACTTTGTTATTAAGTCTAGAAGACTTTTGCTGGAGTTCTTGTGGTCTTCTATATAGAATATCATATCATCTACAAGTAATCACAGTTTGACTTCTTCATTTTCTTTCTTCCTTTTATTTCATTCACTTGTCTAATTGCTGTGGCTACTGTTTCCAAAACTATACTGAACAGGAGTGGTGATAATGAGACTCCTTGTCTTGTTTCTGATTTTAGTGTGAAGGATTTCAATTTTTGAACATTTAGTATGATATTCACTATTGGTTTTTCATGGATGGCTTTCATCAGATTGAGGTAGAGACCATCTATGCTAATTTTTGTAGGGTTTTCATCACAAATGCATGTTGAGATTTATCGAATGCTTTTTCTGCATCGAGATGATCATATAGTTTTTGTCCTTGGCTCTATTGGTATAGTGGTTTTTTTGGTTTTTTTTTTTTGGTACCGGGGATCAAACTCAGGAACTTGCACTTGCAAAGCAGGCACCAGAACCACTGAGCTACATCCTTGGCCCAATTGGTATAGTGTATTACATTTATTGACTTGTGTATGTTGAATCATCCCTGCATCCCTTGGTTGAATTCCAATTGGTCAGGGTGTATGATCTTGATGATCTTCTGCATTCTATTTGCCAGTATCTTATTAAGGACTTTTGCATCTATGTTCATTACTGAGATTGGCCTGTAGTTCTCATTTTCAGCTATGTCTTTCTCTGCTTTGGGGATCAACGTGATGCTCGCTTCCAGGAATGAATATGGGAGTATTGCTTCCCTTTCAATTTCATTGAAGTTTACAGATTAGTGGCAGCAGTTCCTCTCTAAATGTCTTGTAGAATTCAGCACTGAAGCCATCAGGACCTGGGCTTTTCTTCCTTGGTCAGTTTTTAATTACATTTTCAATTTCATTGATTGATATTGGGTTGTTTAGAATTTTCAGGACTTCTTTGTTCAACTTTGGTAATTCATACATATCTAGGAATCTGTTCATTTATTTTGTCTTCCATCTTACTGGAGTATAGATTGTTGAAGTAGGTATTGATGATCCTCTGGATTTCTGCTGGGTCCATTGTAATTTTATGCTTTTCATTCCTTTTTTTTTCATACTGGGGATTGAACTCTCATCCTTGTGCCTGCTAGGAAAATGGCACAACCACTGAGCTAAATTCCTGGCCCTATCCTTTTCATTTCTACTTGCATGGATTTGGGCCTTTTATTTCCTTCATTGATTTATTTTTATCATTCTGTTAGTCTCCATTGCATTGATTTCTGCTCTGATCTTTATAAATTCCTCCCTTGTATGAGCTTTGGGTTTGTCCTGCTTTTGTTTTTTTAGAAGCTTGAGGTTCAGGATTGGGTTGTTTAATTGGGGCTTGCTCTGTTTTCCTAATATGAATATTCACTGCTATGAATTTCCCTCATAAAATTGCTTTCATTGTGTCCCATAGATTCTGATATGTTGTATTGTCATTTTCATTTAATTGAGGGAAGTGTCTGAATTCTTCTTTAATTTCCTCTGTGACCCCTTGGTTATTCAGAAGTGTGTTGATCAATTTCCATGCTTTTATGAAATTCTTGTAGCTTCTTTTGCTATTGATCTCCAATTTCATCACACTATGGTCTGATAATATACAGAGGATAACATTGATTCCTTTACACTTACCTTAACATGTTCTATGAGCAAGTATATGGTCTATTTTGGAGAATGACCCATGTGCAGCTGAAAAGAATGTGTATTCTGATTTTGTGGGGTGGAACACTCTGTAAACATATGCTAAGTTCATTTGTTCAAGAGTTTGATTGAGTTCTAATATTCGATTACTTATTTTTTGTCTAGTTGATCTATCTATTTGTGACAGTAGGGTATTGAGGTCACCACTATTATTGTATTAGTGCATATATGACTTTTCTTGTCCAGTAGCATTTGTTTTACATAGTTGGGCACACTAGTTTTTGGTGCATAGGTATTCATGATTGTCATATCTTCCTCTGGGATTGTTCCCTTAACAAGGATGTAGTGTCCTTCTTTGTCTCTCTTAATCAGTGTTGGTTTGAAATCCAATTGATGTGCAAAGGGGATAGCTACTCCTGCTTTTCTTCAGGTTTCTGTCTCATGGAGTGTTGTTTTCCACCCTTTATCTTTCAGTCTATGAGTTTCTTTTTAATTGTGTTTCTTTTATGCAGCTTATTATTGCGTCTTGCTTCTTGACCCATTCTGCCAGTCTATTTTTTTTGATTTGTGAATTGAGACCATTAACATTCATTGTTATAACTGATACATATTGATTTCTCATTATTATGACTTTTTCTGTTTGTTGGATTCTCCCCCTTTGCATTTAATTTCTTGTCATACTTGATGGATTCATTCTGCTGTGTTTTCTGGGGTTGTGATGCTCACTCTCTTTTCCTAGGATATTGTCTAAAATTTTTTGGTATCCATGAAGTTCCTAAGGTGCTATTTGTCATGAAAGTATCTTATTTCTCCATCAATTTTGAAACATAGTTTTGCAGTGTACATCAATCAGGGTTGGAGGCTTTCTTTCTTTAGTGCTTGGAATACATCACTCCAAGCTCTTCTTGCCTTGAGTGTTTGCTTGAGAAGTCTGCTGTGATTCTGATAAGCTTTCCATTGTATGTGATTTGTTTCCTTTCTCTAACTGCTTGTAGAACTTTGTTCTTCTCTTGAGTTTCTGGAATCTTAACAATTATATGCCTATGTGTAGTTGGTTTTTGATCAAAGCTAGTTGGAGTCCCACATGCCTCACTTATCTGTATGTCAAGTTCTTTTCTCCTGTTTGGGAAGTTTTCTGCCATCACTTCTGGGAACAGTTTTTTTATGTCATCTGCATTCTCTCCTGTTTCTTCATTGACTCCAGTCAGTCTTATTTTACACTTCTTTGCATCATCTATTCCCTGATGGATTGATTTCTGTGGTCCCTTATAGTTTTTAAGCAATTTTTCTTTTCCTGGTCACTAATTGCAATCTTATCTTCTACATCTGAAATTCTGTCCTCACATTGGCTCATTCTGCTGTGTAGACATTCAATGGAGTTTTTAGTCTTCTGGAAATCTGTTTGCATCTGTTTTATAGATTCCATTTGTTTCCTATGTTGGGATTACATCATACTCCTCAGCTCCTCTCTAGATTTATTAATCATGTCTTTCACTATGAGCACAATCTCTGCTGTTATCTGAGAAATTATTTCTGATTTATTTTTTTCAGATCCTCTTTTGTTGCCAATTTGTGGGGTCCAGGTTGTTGAGTATCAGAGTGTTCCGTCTCATTTTCCTTTGGTGTTGCTGTAGGTGATCTGAAAAATCTAGTTTTGAGACTTGTTTACATGTCTTCTTATTTTGAAATGGAGGTTTGTGTGTGGGGTGTGTGTGTGTGTGTGTGTGCTTCTGGTGCCCACGCAGCTCATGTTCTCTGCCCTGGAAGCAGTGGTGCCAAGAGTGTTTTCCTTTTCATCAGGGGTCCAACAATGAGTGAACACCACATAGCATCCCTAAAAATCAGAACATTCAGTGGTATAAATTCATCATAATTCTCAGAAAGAAACACTCTTTACACCAAGCCATGTCTACACTGATAAATAAATATGTACTCTGATTAGTTCTCCATCCTACCTGACACATCCCATAACAGGAACAAATTCAGTTTCCCCTGAATAAAGTGGGCTGTTACATTGTTTCCTAATTCCAATCCTGATGTGATTGATGAGTCTGGTATTGGTGAGGGTACAGATGAAGAGCCCTTTGCTCAGTTAGTGATGAAGAGATGATGGAGAGAAAAGTGAGTCCTAAGTGGACTCAGGAGACAGAGAAGTTAGCCACAAGTCAGGTGCTAATGGACCCTTGACTGGGAACAAGTGGGGGAATAAACACCTGCTATCAAGGGACAGGTTAGAGGTAATATCTGTCTGCTGGTTTCTGTAGCCCTAGGGGATTTAGAAACAGCACCATACAGATAGCTTCATAAAACCTGGATGTAAGGAATACTTTCCCCCTTCCCTTTTACAAAACAGATCTACCTTGAGAGTGGTATTATGATTCAGAGACCTAAACTTTGGTCAGCTTTCCCAATTTATACTGAGCCAGACTGTGTAACAGAAGCATAACCCCTTCTTGAACAATATTCCCTAAATTTTCATCAATTACCTAAAATGCATCCTACTGGGGAGTCCTTTAGAATACTCCCTGTGGCTCCCATATTCTGTAGGACCTTTACCATACTGAACATCAGAAAACTTAGTATCACTGTCCCTTTGGCCATTACATGAAATAAGAGTGTCACAACACCAATATCAGATGCAAAAGGTTTTATACAACACACCACAAATATCTCTAAGAAAAATAGCAGCACCAGACATAAATAAAAAAGACAAGAGCAACAGATTAATTACAATAGTCACCACAAAAAAATCAGGACAAAATATTTTCTCAGAAAAGACACAGTCCAAAGTAAGACACAAATCACCTGCACAGATGGAAAGACCAATACCGAATAGATAGAAGCATAAATCAAACACAAGGAAGTTTGAGGAACTCAGACCTCCATCTAGAAAATCTGTTTCCAGGAAATGACCCAACACTCCCCAGAACCAGGATATCAGTATCCTGAAGCACAGTGTCCTGAAGCACACACCAAACCAAGACAGACAACTTCAAGGGCTAAAGAGGTGCAGCCAGCCTAAGATTCAGTTAACACAGGATGATCAACCCAGGTCTGATTTGGCCCAACCCTGTCCCATAGCAGGTGTCAAACTATGATGACAAAACTCTGATCAAAGTCTCACTCTGCCCTCCAGAAGGTATTTTATACCTGAACATGGCTGTTGGCCCCAACCCTCTGTAGACTCAGGCAATAGCTCCAGCATCTTAGAATCCTAAACAAATTATTAAGCAGAACATATGGAAGTAACAAGACTGGCAGGAACTTATTCAACAAAAGTATATCTAGAGCCTGAGTGTGCTGATGAGTAACTCAAGAGTCAAGAGTTGCCATAATATAAATATTATATAATTTATTATTTATATAAGTTCTGCTTCCAGAACTAGAGTGACTGTGATGCTGACTGACCAGTTTTCTTAGAACTCACTCCGCCACTGCTACATGTTTTCCTGCCCTTTTTAGATCAGTGGTCCCTGAGGAGACTCAGTAGTGCAAGAAAGGAAAGAAAAATTGCAAAAGATAATTCTGAATAAGGCTCAGCCCAAGGCAGGGAGTGTTGAAGAATGTCCCCTTTCTGATATCACTGTGCCATGTGCTATGCAGCAGGATGCTGTGTGCCTGGTTAGTCACATAGAGGCCCCATGGCTCAGATCTGCGACCTCATAAGTGACGAGAAATGTGTCACACCCTGAGCTTTGCTTCTTCTTTTAGCTGTAAGTGGCATGGCATGCTATTGTAGACACCCTTCGCCCCTTGTGCCTGGTATCTGGTGTCTAACTTATGAGATAATTATTTATTATCTCCTGGAATTTGACACCCTCAGTGGACAACATCCAAGAATCCCCCACCCTAAGAGAAGATGTGGACCTCAACTCAGCCCAGGCAGGTTCTTGATGTCTCACTGCAGAAAAGCATTTCAGGAATCATAGTGAGAGAAACAGGCTGATTCATTAGGCTGAGTTAGAAAGTAAGAGAAAATGGGACAGGGATTTTTACCTTGAGGAGCTGAAGAAGGCACAGTTCTGATGGAAGGTATCAGCCTGCTTCACAAACAAAGGAATGAGGCAGGTTTATATAAGGACTGTGCAGGGTAAGAGTCAGGTTGATCAGTTTTAGTTTTGCAAGGTGGATCCAGAGAAGTCTTTAGCATTAGAGCAGGCAATCTGGTATATACAGAATAATCCTTTCTGCTTGGCAGATTCTGTTTTCAGTTTCTTCTGTATTCCATGATGACTATTGCTTTAGGGCAGTGGTGGCTAACTTATTACACCAATGGTATTTGTTGTTCTTTTAAAACAAAAGATGTTCATGTATGATTGTTATTTTTTTCTAAACACAAACCTCAATATTCAGGTTTTATAGCAGTGTAGGCACTTTGTGATAAATATGTGAGATTGGGTTTGCAGTTTGGGCACTCATCTCTAAAAGATTCAGCTGAATCTTAGGTCAATGACAGAGACTTCCTGCACTCATCAATAATTGAATGTCCATGTAAATCTCTTACCATGGTGTCTGTCCTCTGTTGGAGGAGATGAGTTGTGCAAATGAAGGGCTGCTCAACCCTGTATTGCTGTTTGTACAAAGGCACTTCCTACAAGGCTAAAATGCCATTGTGAGAGATGGAAGGCAATCTGACCAAGTTTTAACGTAATAAAGGCAGAAAGAACTGAAGGGCAAGCTTTGTTCTGTTTTCAGTTACTCCTTCTACCTCCACAGGCCAAAATGAAGAGTTTCTGTTTATTTAGAAAAAGCTTTTAACTTCCAACTGCTTCAGAAAAAAACACAGATCATGGTTTTAATGAGTAGCAGGATAAGGCCTCAAGAGTGTACCTGGCCTTGTCCCCATGGAGGTCTCCAAGGATCTCTATACTACTGATCACGCCTTCATAAAATCCTCGCAGGCCATTTTTCAGTCTCCTCTGGATCACTGAAGGTTTATCATGAAACTTAGTGAATATTTAATCCCCAACTTTTGAACTGTTGGGTAATATCTCTTTTCACATATAGAGAACTTTTTCAAATTATTAGTAATTTTTCTATGACTGTAAACATATGCAAGTTAATTAAAATATGCTTTAATAACAATGAACCTAAAAAATTAAGCACTTTTCATAATACAAATTGCACACTTCCAATTGGTATTCTAGAATTCACTTTCCAGAATAAGGTGGGTTGGAATTTCCAATGATTCATTCTTGTCTCCTTTCATCTTAAACATAAGGAAAAATAGCATAATTCCTAACACGTCTGTAGAGAAATTCAAAGGTATAACACATACTCGAAAGAATCAGGAAACTTGGGGTCAGGACAATCAAAGATGTCAAGTATGAAGAAGAGAGAATAAGATTGCAGAAAAGTGGACAGACACAAGGACCTGTGAGACATAATGAACCAGACCAACATGGCATTATGGGGGAGCCCAAAAAGAGAGAAAAGACAAGGAAACGTTTGAGGAAAAGCTTGCACTCAATTCTCTGAGATAATGAAGAGTGAGAATATAAATATTCAAGATATTCAACAACTACAAGAAGAATGTGCACAAGCAGAGTCACACAATGCACTAAAATCACCAAAAAGATCAAACAGAAAGAGTGGAAAGTGAAAACAGCAAGAGTAAGGGTGACTTTTCACATCCAAGCAAACTTCAATAAGGACCATACCGAGCCTTCTCCTTATAAATGTCATTAATATGAAATAGTAGCATTCATAAAAATGAGAAATATTGTAGGCTGCAGGCAATGTGGTGGGAATGTAAAATGGCACAGCTGTGACAGGACACAGCATAAACAGATACAAATGAAACAACATATGATCCAGGAACTCTACTTCCAATTATGTCCTGAAAAGTATTGAGAGCACAGTCCTGCAGAGGCATTTGGGCACCAATAATCACAGGAGCACTACTCAAGGTAACAAAAATACAGAAGCTTCTAAATGTGTATTGACAGATGAATGCATAAGCAAAATGTAATAATTACATAGAAAGCAAATGTACTCTAACTTTAAAATCATAGGAAATTCTCAGAACTACAATATGGATGAATCTCCATAACATCACACATGCCAGGGTTCTCTAACCCTGAAACCACAGACTTGCACCACCCCATGGTGTGTTAGGAGCCAAGTAGGACAAAGGGAGGTGCACAGCATGGGAGCAATTGAAGCTTCATCTGTGTCTACAGTGCTCACCATTTCTACCATGACCACCTGAACTCTGGCTCCTATCAGATCAGCATGACATTAGGTTATCTTTGGAGCATGAAACCTACTGTGCACTGCATGTGTGAGGGATCTGGGTTGCCTGCTCCCTGTGAGAATCTAAAGCCAGGTGATCAGAGGAGGAGCTTGGGGGTGATGCTAACACTGGGGAGCAACTGCAAATACATATGAATATTAGCAGATACATTTGACTGCAGAGACCATGATAAATCAATTGCTTGGAGTTTCAGATCAAAACCCTACCAGTAAGTGACAATTAAGCTGCATGTGGTGTCAGACTTTATAGAGGCTGTGAGTCCATGTCCTTCACTTGTACAGCTGCACCTAGGGGCAGACCTTAAGTCAAATCCAACACTTCCTGTATCTATGCATGGCTCACCTTTCATTTACCAATTTCAAATGTGTTTCTTTCATGAACTGTGCACTTTTCCCCGAGACAGTTTTGATAAGCTCACAAGCTAACCCTAGCTATGGTGAATACAAAACAAAGTCATAAGAGAGCTTCTTTAAAAGGGGGGAAGATTCAATGATGAGACAGCATAAGCCTCTAAGACTGCTAACAGAAAGTGGCATTTAAAAGTAAATACCAAGTTTTCTATTTACCTTATGGCTTCATTGAAAGAAGAGATTTACATTCTCCAAGCACACTTTGTATAATATGTGCTGACCAGCCATCCAATTAAGCTAAAAAAAACTTCAAAACTGCTTTGCCACATGGAATCCAAACACTAAATTTAAAAACAAAGGTTTGCAATTCTTCAAAAGAAAAAATATGAACATGAAGAAGAAAAGCAATTGCAGAAGCCACCACTTCGCCAAATGTGTCTGCACTGAGATCATCGTTCTCAGAGGCTAATCACATTGCTAAAGCTGAGAAAGAAGCCCTTCACTATTGGTAAAGAGTTGATTCTCCCTGCTGCTAAAGACACTTGTCAGGAACCTTTACGTCAGATTGCAGTTCAGGTGGTGGTGTGTGTTCTTCTTCTGTCTAGCATCAGTTATAGACAAATTGATGAGTAGCAGAGGATATTGAGGCACCATATTTAGAGAGGATTAATGAGTGACTTGGTGCTCAATCTAGGTTGACTAATCTGCTGATGGTGCAACACAGGAACAATGATTGTTTTGGTGCAATGTATTTTTCAAGATGGTGTACATGAAGATATGCAGTGTGCACTTTTGTTGCCAACAAAATCTACAGCTGCAAAACTACTCAAGTCTTCAAATGACTATATAGCAGGAAAACTGAATTCATCATTTCACTGGGATATGCATGAACTGAGGGGATACCATGACTGCATGGCATTCTGGGCTCAGTACTAGTGTCAAGGAAGTTAGTTCTGCATATGAGTATAGGCCCTGGTGATCTACAGAAATAGCTCAACAGTGTCACCTAAAGTAAGCAATGTTTTTCAAGAGTGATAAAATTAACAACCACATTAAAATACACAGTTTTACCTCATATCTATGCTCACAGCTCTCTGAGGACACAGACACAGACACACATACCTTATCTTATACACAGAAGAGAGGTGATTTCTAAAGGTTGATCACTGGCAAGGGGTTTTGAGCTATAAGAGGTGCTCTAGAGGTTTCTTTGAGAAAAATAATCACCATCAGCAGCACATTTTGGTGACATTGTTTAGGTACAAAAACTTGCTTTTTCATGTGATATATTCAGCCTGCTCAAAAACCTCAATCTGTCAATTCAGAAGAGAATGAAAACTGTGTTCAAGTCAGTGGATAAAGTGATTGCATTCAAATCCAAACTTGAATCAAGGGAGTGATGAGTAAACATTGGATTTTCCTACATGTTTCAAATGTTAGTAGAAATTTTAAAAAAAGAGATGGACCCAGAGCCTTCATTCTGCCATCTTGTTCATGATCAGCTATCTAGCTTTCCAAAGAGTTCAAGAATTGCTTCCCAAGCACAGGAAGTCCCCAATATGGGTGGGAAGAAATGTCTCCATTACCTATTCATGAATACATTAGGTGATACAACTTTATTCCTGCTGGAAGATCAACTGCTTGAGACCACAAATGATGGTGCCTTTACCATTATGTTTGAGAAAAACTTCCAAATATGGTTTCTTAATTAAAGTCAAAGGGGAATAGCCTAACATTACCACAGACAACATGGAAAAGCCTGCTTCCTTTTCCAACATCCTGTGCTTGTGGAGGAGGGTTTTTTCAATGACCACAAGCAAATTGAAATATAGAGTAGACAGAACTTAACCAACACATTCCATGTGTTGCTGTCTCCCAATTTCCCTAGATGGGACTGTCCAGTTGCAGGAAAACAAGTTCATGTCTCCCACATATTTTGCATTATGTTACACTCTATAATTGTTTCATTATAATGCAATAATAATAGAAGTGAAGTACATAATAAATGTAACGTACCTGAATCATCCCAAATCCACCTCCAATCACCACAGTCCATAGAAAAGTCATTTGTATCAAACCAGTCCCTGGTACCAAAAAGTCTGTGGACTGCTGATATGTGTTCAATAAACCAACAAATTATTGCAAATAATATAGTATTTTCTTTCTCTGAGCTATTTATAGAGGCAAAAATTGTAGAGAATGTAGGGGAATGATGAGTGCCAGAGTTGGAGAGAGAGCACGAATGCTGTATTTCCTGCCATCAATCTTGTAAAGTAGAAAGTGGTGGTGGGAGCAAAAAACAAATGTGAAGGCATGCAACAAGACTAAGCAGTGTACTTGAAAGTTGTTTAAATAGAGAAGGATGTTACATGAATTTTCCAATGTAAAAGTGGTGGTGATGATACTTAATTCCCCAGAAGGACCTCATTTGATGGCCCCTCCCCCATGGAAATTCACAGCCACACTGATCCACTTTGCCTCTCTCAACCTCCACTGATTCCTGAGACCCAGGATTCCTCACCCTTCTGGACTGAGAAGAAACTTGAGGTAGTCATCTTACACAACAATCCTGAAAGCAGTGCCCTAAATGTAAAGGACCACATGGCCCTTTGTACATCAGTATAATACATGACAATCGATGAAAGGAAGTAGGAGATAAAAAAACAAGAGGAGTTGCAGAGACAGAAAGAAAGTGATAGAGAGATATCCTCATATAAAGAGATAACTGGTTCAATAGATTCAGCTCTACATAGAATTTCTCATCATTTCTTTGTCTAATTTTATTCTGACTTTCAAGTCGCAGGGTAGGGTAATATTATCTATACATTCAAGAACTTTTCTGCACTGTTATGGGAATTTTTATTACCCAAATAAACTGAAAAGTTGAGGGTGTTGCCATGAAATTATTAAAATTGAAAAATGCTGCAAATCTTCAAATGTTGGCTCTTTCCTTCTAGGCGTATATAAAGCAGGTGCCATGGGAAGGGAAAATGTGAGTTTTCCCAAATACTTTTTTCCTGCTTGGCTTCTCAGAGTTCCCATGGCTGGAGAGGCTCCTCTCTGAAGTGGTCCTGGTCTCCTACATCCTCATTCTGGTGGGGAACAGCTCCATCATTCTCTTCTCCGTGGTGGACCCCAGACTTCAGGCACCCATGTACTTCTTCCTGGACAAACTCTCTCTGCTGGACCTTGGTGTGACATGCAGCATTGTTCCTCAGCTTTTGGCCAACCTGTGACAATCAGACAAACGATTGCTGCCTGGGGCTGCATCACAAAATTTTATCTCTTTCACCTAACGGGCTGCATCAAACATCCCCTGCTGGCTGTGACAGCCATTGGTCACTATGTGGCCATCTGCTGGCCCCTCCAGTACACCCTCATCATGCATCCCTATATATGTGTAGACGGGAGCTGCCTCCTGGACAAGTGGCCTGGCCAATTCTCTGATTCAAGCCACACTCACCATCCAGCTCCTGCTCTGTGGGCACCACACCCTTGACCGCTTCTTCAGTGAGGTGTCTGTGCTTATCAAGCTGGCCTATGGGAACAGCTCTCATAATGAGCTGGCACTGGTTATAGGAGCCATCCTTTTGGCACTGTTGGTTCCCCTGATGGTCATCATCTCCTACACCTTCATTGCCAGGGCTATACTGAAGATACCTTCAGCTGAGGCATGCACAAGGCACTTAGTACCTGGAGTTCCCACTTGATGGTGGGCACCTTGTACTTTGGTCTTGCCATCTACATGTACCTCCAGCCTCCTATGCACAGAACACAGGCCAAGTTCATGTAATTCTTCTACTACATTATCACCCCAGTGCTCAACCCACTCACCTACACCCTGAGAAACAAGGATGTGAAGAGAGCCTGGAAGAGGATCTTGCAATCTCAGCATGAGATTAAGTCTTAAATGCCAGATGCAGGATATAAGGTCAACATTAAAAAGTCAATAGCTGGGCAGGGATGTAGCTTAGTGACACCACACCTGCTTGGGAAGTGTAAGATCCAATACTGTGGGAAAAAAAAGTTTCAATAGATTTCGAATGCACTAAAAATTTGCTAAGAAGGAAATCAGAAAATAATGTTATTCACAATATCTTGAAAAATAAAATATCTAAGGATCAGTATAAAGAAGAAGATAAAAAAAACTGTACAATGAAAGTTTCAGAACACTGAAGTAGGAAATTGAGGTGAACACCATAAGATAGAATGACTTTCCATTTTCATAGACTGGCAGAATAAATATCAGTTAAATGGCCATATTACCAGAGCAGTCTGCTGATTCAATGCAATCCCCATCAAAATTCTAATGACATTCTTCACAGAGCAAGAGAAAAGAATCCTAAAATTCATATGGAATCAGAAAATACAGAATAGTCAAAGAATTCCTAAGTAAAAAACAAAGGATGGGATACAGTTCTCAGTGAATCAGGACACCAAAAGCAGCAAGGGTAGCAATATTATTCTCAGACAAGGTGGGATTCAATCCAAAACAGATTAGATGAGCCAAAGAAGGTCACAGCATATTAGTTCAAGGAACAATTAAACAAGAAGAGATAACAATTGATACATATGCATCAATTTCCATATCAGCCCACTTCATAAAACGAGCACTTCTGGACAGAAAATAATAAATGAACACAAACACAATAATAATGGGGGAATTTCAGACAGATCAAGTAGAAAAAAAATCAAAAAAGAACTATCAGAGCTGAACTTCACCTTCAAAATATGGATATCTACAAATGGATATTTACAGGGTGTTCTACCCTACTATGACACAATATGCATTTTTCTCAGCAGAACATGAAGCTATCCTCAAAAGAGACCACATATCGGCCTATAAAACTGGCTTAAATAAATACAAAAGAATCAAAATTATCCCATGTAGGGTACCAGATCATAATGCACAGAAACTAGAAAACAATGGCAATAGAAACTACAGACATTTTACTAATACATAGACATTAAATAACACAGTCTTCAATATTCAGATGGTCACCGAAGAAATCAAAGAAAAAATTAAAGGGATTTTCTTGAATCAACAATAATCTCAGTACAACATACCACAACCTATGGTACACAATGAAAGCAGTCCTAAGAGGAAAGTTTGTACCTATGAATGTCCACATCAGAAAAACAGAGGAAGCCCAAATAAGTAACCTAATGATATACCTCAAGGTCCTATAAAAACAAGAATAATCCATTCTTGGTAGGAATGTAAACTCACTTGTACAACCACTATGGAAATTAGTTTTTAAACTAACAATAGAAATTCCACTTGACCCAGCTTTTTCCCTCCTAGATTCTACAAAAAGTTAAAGATATCATATTACACTGATACATGTATACCCTTATATATAGTAGCGCAATTCATAATAACTAAATCTATATATCCATCCACAAATTAGTAGATGAAGAAAATTGATAAATACCATTAGTAGATGAAGAAAATGTAGCACTGTATTAATACACAATGGACTACTATTGTGCTATAAAGAAGAATAAATTTGAGTCATTTGTAGAAAAATGGATATACCTTGTTATAATGTGAAGTGAAATACACCAGACAAGCAAGCTTAAATATAGCATGGCTTCTCTTATATGAGAAACCCAAAGTACAAGTAATTCTAAGAAAAAAAATAAAAGATAGATAATAGAAAATGGGGAGGCAGATCACTTGCAAATAGGAAGGGGACAGGGAGATGGAGAGAGATGGAAGAGAGAGGGAAAAAGAAAGTAGAAAGAATAAAGGTGTTATGTACCTGTGCCAACTCTCCATGATTATAATCATTTTGTACTGAAAAATTGTAGTAATTTTTTTTATTATTTAAAAAAGAAACAAGCTCATACTACTGCAGCCATCTGACACTTGACAAAGGGGGTAAAATACATTGGGTAAAAGCCTTTTTACCAAATTTTGCTGGGAAAACTAGATAACCATATGTAGAATATTGGAACTAGAGAGCTATCTCATACCCTGTACAAAAATCAATTCAAATGGATCAAAAACCTAAGTGTAAAACCTGAAACTTTAAAACTGCTACAAGAAAATATAGGGGAAACACATAAAGTCATAGCCATGGGCAAAGCCTTATTTAATAGGATGTCCATAATACAGGAAATAATAACAAGAATAAACAAATGGAAACATAAATATTAAAAAGTTTCTGCACATCAAGGGAAGCAACCAATAGATTGAAGAGACAGCCTATAGAATGGGAGAAAATCTTTGGCATCTACTTTTCTGACAAAAGATTAATACCTCAAATATATAAAGAACAAAAAAACCTAACATGAAAAATCAAATAGCTCAATTTATTTATGGGCAAATGAACAGACACTTCTCAAATGAAGTTTCAGTGGACAGTATGTATATGAAAAAATCGTCAATGTCTTTAGCCATTAGGGAAATGCAAATCAAAACTATATTGAGGGCCAGGGATGTAGCTTAGCAGTGCAGTGCCTGGCTGGGAAGTGAGAGGACCTGAGTTCAATTCCCAGTACCAAAAAAAAAAAACTACATTGAGATTCTATGTCACCCTAGTTGGAATGGCTATTGTCAAGAATACAGAAAAAATAAATTTTGGAAAGGATGTGGGAAAGGGGGAAGAAACATTTCTATGCTGCTGCTGGAAATGTAAATTAGCACAGCCCCTATGGAAATCAGTATGGAGGTTCCTCAGAAATCTAAAAGTAGAACTCCATGTGGCCCAAATATACCACTTCTTGGAATATACCCAAGTGAACTAAAGTTAGCATACTATAAGGACACCTGCACACCCATGTTTCTTGCAGCAACATTTACAATAGTCAAGAGGTGAAACCAGCATAGGCACTCATAAATAGATGAATGAGGATCAAAATGTGGTACATCTACATGATGTAGTACTATTCAGCCATAAAGAAGAATGGAATTATGTCTAGCTAGAAAGTGGATGGAACTGGAGATCATCACACTAAATGAAATAAACCAGACAGAAAGACAAGTCTTGTGTGTTTTTCTTAATATGTGAAATCTATAAATGATAACACCAATGTAGAAGAGAGACTATTATTTAACAAGGGGAAGGGAATGAAGGGGAGAAGATAGGAAGGAGACAATTAGGTTAATGCAAAAAAGAGATATTAGTTTTATCATTAACAGTTCGTCCTTTTGACACGAATTGACTGAGGTTTCCACCACACTCTATTAAATGAAACAGCAGGTTACAAAACAGTACATGTGGTCTTGTCACCTTTATTTTCAAAAATGCATAATGTATAGAGATACCCAGAAAAGATCTAGAATAGTCATCACTTACTTGCTTTATTTAGTCTTTAAGAGTGAGTTATTCTGCACAGTTTCTTTTGGTTTAGAAGTACAGTACAGTGTGGTTTGATGTCTGCTATTCTAAAGTGCTTCTAAGTGGAAGAATTAAGACTTGCTGTAAGTGTGTGAGGTGATGAATATGTTAATTTCAATGCATATACATCTCAAAATATGATATCATACACCTCAGACAATATCTTAGTAGACTCAGTCTTCTTAATCCCAAACAGAATAAATTAACTACCTAGAGTTGCTTTCATAGAAAATAAAAGGATGAACCCTGCTCCACTATTGGTGTGAGTGTAGACTGGTGCAACCATTTTGGAAATCAGTATGGAGATACTTCAAAGAACTAGGATTAAAGGTTCCATTTGACCCAGCTATTCCCCTGCTGGGTATCTATCTTCCACAAAGAATTAAAAATCATCATATCACAGTGATATATGTGCACCCATGTTCATAGCAGCACAGTTTGTAATAACTAAAACCTGGAAACAGACCAACTGCCCATCAACGGGAGTCTGGATAAAGAAAAAGGTTTTTTTCTAAACTGTAGTACTACTCAGCCATAAAGAATGAGAAACTAGAGACAGTTATAGCTAAATGGATGCGCATTGAGGAGATATTCTTGAGTGAAATAAATATGACACACATGTAGAAATACCAAATAGTTTCTCTGATGTGAGAAATTGAAAGTGTAAATAAGGATCAAAAGGCCTAATAGATAATGTGAAATAGGAAGAAAAAGTCCAGAGGGAAAGGGGAAGTTGGAGGGGTTGGGGAAAGGAAAAAAGGGAGTGGAATTAATATGAGAAAACCAAAAAATGGAAACAAAGTCTTTGTAAATAGGTTGGGGTGGAAGGGTGGAAGGGAAGGCAGGGGAATAAGGAAAAAATAAAAAAAAAATCAAGATATATTATGTAACGGTACAAATTTCCAATGATGAATGTCACTGTATTGTGTACCTAAAATGCACCAATAAAGTTAGTGGGAAAAAAACACATTCTTCACACAGTCCAAAATTAGCCCTCAAAATTAGCAAAGACATTTGCCAGCAGTCACATGGCACAAAAAAAGAAATTTGCTCCTTTCTCTCTTCATTAACCTCATCCAATAGTTTAAAGTGGAATTAACAAAGGGCTTTTGGAAGCTTAACTCTAGAATTTTCAGTTCTCAACTACTGCAGCCCTTAAACTAATTATGCACAAAGACACTTTGTCTCAAACAGAGAGAGTGGAGGTGAGCATAACTCTCTTCACAGAAAGAAGGGGTCTCAGCTTCAGACAGTCCAGTGAGCCCCAAAGCATCTTCAGCACCCTAACACACATCCAGCCCTCTAAAGGGAACTCTGAGGGCAGACTATGCTACACACAGATTCTGACTGCTAATGATTGGGAAGAAGAGACTGGATTAGTAGAACAATCCAGAAAGCAGTGGGAGTTCTGGATAAGAAAAGACATGAAGGAAATATTCTGAAAGTAGAGAACACAAGGTCATCTGCAGTCCCCATGGGGTGGAAAAGGCACTGTGGTCAACAGGTGTTGAACACAAACTTCTCTGAAGTTCTCTGAGCATAGTAAATAGCACCATTGCAAGCCTGGACCACAGTGATGGGAATCACCAGGCAGCCAGTGTGGGAGACATGCAGGCCTTAGACTGTTGACACTCAGGATGCCATCTGCCTCATGGAGGCCACAGGAGCACCCTGCTCTCACCACATCACCATAACATCCTGGAGTGAGCCTGAAAAATCTGCTCCTGCCCTTGTCACACTTCTTGACCTCTGCCCTGAGCCCAGGCAGCATGCATGCTAAATGCTTCAGAGAAATCTGGGGCAATTATAATATTACCTATGGTCATTATAATATCAATAGCATGGTAGATGTCACACACACACCACAGGCTTTGCCAGCCACACCGGTTTCATCTAGGCCATATAAAGTTAAAAACACCTGCTCTCAAAGTCAAGGTGGAAGCTCTAAATTAGTTAGATCCACAATCACCAAGTCCCACCCAAAGATCTAGGAAACATTTCTAAATATACCACAAATCTAAAGCAAACAAGGCTGCTTTAGTCAAACTCTTGACTCTTGAGTTCACTCATAAGCCTACTCAGGCTCTCAGTATACTTTGTTTTTTAATAAGTTTCTGCCACTCTTGCTACTTCTGTATGTTCTGCTCAATACTTTGTTTAGGATACAAAGATCCTGGGGCTATTGCTTGAGTCTGGCAACAGCTGCTTGAAATCATTTCCTATGGTGAAGAAAGCTCACTCCAAGAAAAATGGTATTATCATGTAAAACATTTCATAACACTGCCATAAATTTGTCCCATTGCAAGAAAATAAACAGGTAACCAGATAATGCTTCTCATTTTTCTACAGAAATGATGCTCACACTTAAGGCATGCTGCTCATATGTAATTAACTCTCATATCTTTAAACAAAAATTCCCCTATGACTGGCATCAGCCCACCCAATGCACATACTTGATAGGAAGAGAGAGAACAACACCAGGCATTCACAGACTTTATGTCAGTCCTTTTGAATGATAATTTTCTTGTATCAGAATCTTGTCTTCAGTTTATTCAGGCATATTCCTCAGAGCCAGATGGTTCTACAGACAAACAAATCAGGAGGTTAATTCCCTGTAGAGTGCTCATCTCTGCACACAGGCCCTGAATTAATGTCTCCTTACACTAGCTCATGTCTCAGAGGAGCCAAGCCAGGCACCCTCAGGAGACCTCTACTAAACACTCTCTCTCCTGCCTGGATTCTGATCATTCCCACCTTGCTCTCCATGAAACCCAGGGTCTGAAGAGAACCTGCATCAGTGGAGCCAGCTGACTTTCCTCCACTGGCCTCTTACTCATCTTCCTCTGCCTTTTCCACCTTAAGGTGAGTGAGTAGAGCAGGATTGTTCTTGAACAGGAGAGTTCATTCTTTCCCCTCCAGTGAATTCCTTGCAGGATCATTGCAGAGACTCTCTCCCTTACCAGGTGAGTGTGTGCTCCTCTTGGTCTCATGCAGTAAGATCATAGGAACCAAAATGGAATCACTGAGGAGAAACTTTTCTCAAATCTATTTTTTAAAATCTAATTATTACCCCCAGCCCTCTACCACCACTAGATTTCAGATCTTAAAACAATGAAGAGTGAAAATTGTATGCATTTTTCAAGTCAGTGGCAAAAGAAAAACCAATAGCAAAAGTCCCCATGAGGAGAGGAGAAAATAATAATCACCTCAGCAAACTACTCCTCTAGTATGCATGAAGCATTGCACTGACTGTTAGGTAAAATACAGCAAAATGGAATATAAAATTGGTGTCCTAGTGTCTTAAATGATGATGGAGACACAGATTGAGCCAAGTGAAATTTTTGACCAAGATTAGAGTGTTGGAAAAATTAGGGGAGAAAAAAATAACAGACTTTATATGATAAGTGACAGAAATGTCACTTACAAGTGAATCTAGACATTAATTTATGTATTTATTAAATAAAATAGCCAAAAATTTTGTGGACTGCTGATAGGTGTTTAATAAGCTGACAGAATATGGTAATAATACAGTGTTTTCTTTCTCTGAGCTACTTACAGAAGCCAAAACTGTAGAGAATGAAGAGGAATGGTGAGTGCCAGAGTTGGAGAGGGAGCATGGTGGCACTGTTTCCTGATCTAAGTCTTCTAAAGTAGAAAGTGGTGGTGGAAGCATAAAAAAATGTGAAGGAACCCAACAAGACTCAGCAGCGTGCTTAAAAGTTCTTTAATTAGGGTCAGGGATTTAGCTCAGTGGTGCTGCCACCTACCTTGCAAGCTCAAGGCAGATCCCTGGTAA
>NW_004624741.1:32726454-32764433 GCF_000247695.1 Heterocephalus glaber | reverse complement strand
AAAAAAAAAAAAAGAATGTTGTTAAAATAGAGAAAGATGTTACATGAATTTTCCAATGCAAAATTGAGGATGAAGATAATTAATTCCCCAGAAGCCCTCCATTTGATGGCCTCTGCCCCCACAGAAATTCACAGCCACTGTGTGCCACTTTGCCTCTGTCAAGTTCTACCATGTCCTACTGAGACCCAGCATCCCTCAATCTTCTGGACTGAAAAGAAACATGAGGCCAAGTCATCTTACACAACGTTTCTGAAAGCAGTACCCTAAATGCAAGAGACCACACAACCTTCTCTACATGACTATAGAACATGACAATCAATGAATGGAAGTAGGGGATTTTTTAAAAAGGGAGATTTCGGGAGACAGAAAGTGATAGAGAGATATCCTCATGTAAAAAGATAACTAGTTCAATGGATTCAACTCAACATGGAATTTCTCATGACCACCCCCTGCACTGTAAGCAGAAAGACCTGAGTTCAATCCCTGGTACAAAAAAAAAAAGAAAAAAAAAAGGAATTTCTCACCATGCCTTTGTCCACCTTTATCCTGACTTTTAAGTCTCAGGGTAGGATCATATTATGTACACATTGAAGAAATTTTCTGAATTCTTACGGGAATTTATATAACCCAAATAAAGAGAAAATTTGAGAGTCCTGCCATGAAATTATTAAAAGTGAAAAATGTTGCAAATCTTCAAATATTGTCTCTTTCCTTCTAGGCATATATAAGGCAGGTGGCATAGAAAGGGAAAATGTGAGTTTTCACAATATTTTTGTCTGGCTGGGCTTCTCAGAGTTTCCATGGCTGGAGAGGCCCCTCTTTTCAGTGGTCCTAGTCTCCTACATCCTCACTCTGGTAGGAAACTGGTCCATCATCCTTCCCTCCCTAGTGGAACTCAGATTCCAGATGCCCATGTACTTCTTCCTGGACGACCTCCCTCTGTTGGACTTATTACCTGCACCATTGTGCCCCAGCTGCTGGTCAACCTGTGGTGACCAGACAAGACAATTACTGCCTGGGGATGCATCACACAATTATATCTCTTTCACTGGACTAGCTGCACTGAATGTCCCCTGCTGGCCATGATGGACATTGATCATTATGTGGCCTTCTGCTGGCCCCTTCAGTATACTCTCATCATGTGTCCCTGGGTGTGCATGCAGATGGCAGCTGCATGCTGGTCCAGTGGCCTGGCCAATGCTCTGCTCCAAGAGACACTCACTGTCCAGCTCCCCCTCTGTGAGTACCACACCCTGGACCACTTCTGTGAGACACTGGCTCTCATCAAGCTGGCCTGTGAGGGCACCTCTGCTAATGACCTGGCTCTGGCTTCAGGAGGCATGCTTTTTGCACTAAAGTCTTCCATATTACTGCTCTTCTCCTACACCTTCATTTCCAGGGCTATACTGAAGTTATCTTCAGCTATAGGAAGGCACAAGGCACTCAGTACCTGTAGTTCCCACTTGCTGGTGTTCTCCACGTACTTTGGACCTGCCATCTACATGTACCTCCAGCCACCTACCCACAGCACACAGACCAAGTTCATGTCCTTATTCTACTACATTATCACCCCAGTGCTCAACTCACTCATCTATACCCTGAGAAACAAGGATGTGAAGAGAGCATGGAAGAGGATCCTGCAATCCCATGGTGAGGTGCAGTCTTTAAAATACAGATGCAAGACACAAAATTAAACAGATTTTGAAAGTGGAGATTGAAAGAATATTTTGAGGGAGAAAAGAGGAGGGGAAGAGGAGAATAAAGAAGTAATATATGTTATGTATATGTACAAATTCCCCATGATGAACATGAGCATAACGTACTGAAAACAAGTGTTACTAAAAAAAAAATAAAAAACTTTTCTATACACTAATAAAGAACTAACTAAAAAAGAAATCAGAAAAATAATTCCATTCAAAATAGCTTGAAAAAATAAAATATACAAGGATCAATTCAACCAAGGATGTTAAAGCCTTTCACAATGGAAATTGCAGAACATTGAAGAAGGAAATTGAAGGAGATAGGAGAAGATGGAAAGACCTCATGTTCATGGATTGGCAGAATTAATATTATTAAATTGGCTGTATCACCAAAAGCAATCTGTAGATTCACTGCAATCCCTTTCAAAATTCCAATGACATTTTTCACAGAAGTAGAAACAAATCCTACGATTCATGTGAAAACAGGAAAGACAGAATACCCAAAGTAATTCTAAGTAAAAAAGAGAAAGTCTGATGGCATCTCAATACCCAAAGTCAAATTGTACCACAAAGCTATAGTAACAGAAGCAGAACGGTATCAGAAAAACAAACAAACAAACAAACAACCCCAGAAAAATAAATAGACCAGAATAAAGGACCCAAAACCAAATGCACATGGAGATTTAAAATGGCAGAGTAAACTTCCGCAGAAAAATACAGCCTTTTGGTTTCTAGGGATCTGGAATCCAGACACCTGTTATAGGAACTGCCTAGGATCTTTGGCTGTTTGTTTCCTTTTTCCTGAAGAATTAAAAGTAGACCTCCCAAAATCAGGAAAGGCTTGTCAAGGAAAATAGGAATTCAAGAGAACTGAAAAAGCTGAGCACAGTGCAGAGGAAGTAATGAAAGAGCCTGAAATACTAACCCCAGGTCCCAAAGAGAGGTCCTGGCTCCACTAATCCAGGTTAAGAATTGGAGATTGTAGGTTCCAGGGAGAAGCAATGGACTTTGATGGTAGTGCTAAATCCCAAGAAGCCAACAGTTATTGTAAACTGCAAAAAGAGAATGGAGTTTTATCTGAAAGTAACTCCTTCCACATGGCCGTCTAGAGTTGGAGAAGAAATCCACTGCAGAGTCCACAATATTTTAGTGATTAATGAGGGAAACAGTTTGTTGATTAGCACTGAGCTGCAAGGCCATCTTGAGAATGATTCTAACATACTGAGGGTAGGAGGCAGCACTGCAGAGGACAGACTCCTGGGACAGGCTCCCGACATTCACTCTCTCACACCTGGAAGGGGAAACCCAGCATGGGGGTGAAATGCACTTAGGGCCCAGGAAAACCATGGACTACACCAAAGAAAGGGAGGGTCAGTAATAGAAAAATAGGCAGTCTCACCCAACACCTCTCAAACACCAGGAATCCTGTGTCCTTGTAGCATCCTCTCACCACCCACTCCTCAGGGACAAAAAGGGAAGCTCCACACCCTAGGCACATAGAGGGTGAACACAGCAAACTGTGGGCAGCTCATAACTCACTGGGAAGGGCTGGGAGATCTCATTCTTAGAGACCTGGGGGAGGGCAGGGGAGGGATTCGCTAGAGCTGGACAGAGTGGGGACTTTCCTATTGCTTCCCCAGACACCAGAAAGATCTGAGAAACCATGAAATTTTTTCCACAACCCACTGCTCCACATGGGAAAGGAGGCTTTCTGCTGATCCTGGGGAATGTGCTGAGGTCCATAATTTGCAAAGCAAAGCTCTTGGGATAGGGATCAAGGGTGATAAAGGCCTGAGGGTGAAGGGACAGAAAGCATTGTCTGAGCTGAGGGCTTCTGCTACTACCTAGGGCAGAAGGTTCCTGAGGGAGAGCATGGAGGTGATGACAGGAGTTGCCCTGCTGTGAAGGGCAACCAAGTGGTAGGCACTTGTGGAGGTCAACAGAGAACTAGATGTTGGGCAAACTGCACTACATCCTCTTTCTCCCAAATTAATTGAGGAGGTTGGATTTTGAGTCAGAGACAAAGGTCAGCAGTTGGCCACACCTAAATCATGGCTTGCAGTCAGGAGGCAGGTTCACAGACACTGACAGTCCCCACCACACCCAGGGAGGTATTTAAGTTGTCTGCAGAAGAAATTGCAATAGCACACAATGATAGCATGCAGGGAGCTGTGTGGATACTCACATGGTGGCTCCATGGTATATCACCTATGTGAAGGCTTCTTGCTCATTTCCCTTCTTGTCTGTTCTGGGATTTTCTTTCCTTTCTTTTTTCTCCTATTCTTGCTTGTTAATATTATTTTTATTTTTAAGTTTTTTCACTTTTTTCTACTTTCTCTCAACCTTTCTTTTCTCTTTTTAGCATTCTTTCTTCTTTGATTGTCCTCATTTTCCCTACCCCCTTCTCTTTTCTCTTTTCTTTCAACTTTTTTGCAACATATATGTAGTAAGTGCTATATATGTAAAATAGCAAATGAGAATGGACCAGTGCTTTAACTTAAATTGGACCACTTGTGGGCATGTGGGTCACTCTAAGCAGAAATATGCTTAGAAAATTCAAACAACACTGACTGCAAATAACATTGCAGCCGCCCTCAATCTCTAGTTATACTTTCCTTCCTCTGCATCTCTCCTCCAGCCTCCACAAATATTCTCTCAAGCTTCTTCAACACTAGCCCTTTACTCCAGCTATAAAAATAACTCCAACTCTTATCTCCCTCTTTTCTTACTGTCTTACCTCCTTCCTTTTCACATTCCCATTTCTTTCCCCATCCCTTCACAATTCAGCCCAACTGCTAATAGTGTTATAGTACAGTCTGTGAGATTTAATGATAAATCTGAAAAATTATCAAAACAAGTTTTAATGGTCATGATTGATGTATGATTCGACCCGTGGATGCTGTTATAGCCAATGGGAATTCCCTCCCTAAAACACAGTGCTTGGGTCCAACCTGATTAAACTGAATATGTTAAAGTGGTAGACATACCTTTTCACAAATAAAACCAAGATCATGTCGCTGGAAAACAGAACCTAAAGAGGTGTTCTACCAACAACAAACTCTTGTCATTGTGTTTGACCTCAACCTGCAGCACCAAAAAGGAAACATGAAAAAAAAAAGAAACAAAATGCCTTTGAAGATATCCAACTCTCATAGATCCAATCCAAGAGGCACTGATGGAGATGAAATCAAACACCAAGTAGTTGAATTTTACAAAATTATCAAAGAGGAAGCACAGAAATTTGGTGAGCTCAAAGGTGATGTAAAAAATCACATAGTGGAATTAACAAATGAGAAATTCTTAAACAAGAATCAAATAAAAAATAGAAAAGCTAGATAAAACCACACAAGATATGAGGGACAAGTTCACCAAAGAAACAGAGTCCACAATCAAAAGAAAAGAAAATCAAAATCAAAGGAAAAAGAAGTCTATTGACTATAGGGACAGTATAAATGATCAATGTATGGAGAGTGCCAGACCTTAGAGACAGGAAGCATAAGACCTTATACTCAGAGATAGCTTAAAACAAGAAAGAAAGGAAAATTGACCGAGGAGCTACTGGATGATGCAAAAAAGCTAACCTTAGACTACTGGAGTTACAGATATTTTAGCAGTCAGTGTGCATGAAATAAAAAATGTTTAGAGACCATAGCAGAAAATATTTCGAGTACAAGAAAACAATTAATATAGTTAAATAAGACATACAGAACACTAAATAATTATAACAAGAGGAAAATTCTTCATGACACATCACAGTCAAAATCCCAGAAGGCTGATACAAGGTCAAAACCTTAAAAGCTGTCAGGAAAAGTAAAAAAAAAAAATTGTGTATAAAGTTAAACTCATTAGGATTACAACAGATTTTTCAGTACAAACTTTAAAGGCCAGGATAATTTGGCCTGAAGGGCGTAATGCTCTGAGGGAAAAAGAAAAGAAAAGAAAACAACTTTCAATCCAGACCAACATATCCTGAAAAACTTTCTTCGAAAATTGTTGCAGAGGTCAAGTATGGTGATACATGACTGTAATCTCAGCCTTTGAGAGGCTGAGGCAGGAATATAGTTGCAAGTTTGAGGTGCCACTCTGGACTAAATAGTAAGATTGAGGCCAGCTTAACTTTGAATGAGACCTTTTTAAAAAAAAACAAAAAACAAAGGGCTAGGTATTTAGCTCAGTGGTTGCCATGCCTGTGTGGCAACCACAAGGTCCTAAGTTAGATCCCTGATACTTCCCAAAAACCTGATGCAGAAAAAATACTTTCCATAACACAGAAGGCCTTAAAAATTATAACTGCAAAGTCAGCACCCCTCAAAATTTTCAAAGATATACAGAACAGAGGAGATATAACCATAATGCCAGATAGTTTCATGTAATTAATACACCAAACAGGATGAGCAGTTCAACCAAATGAAAAAATAAAGTAATCAAAAACAGTAAAATAATACAACACAAAAGAGTCAATATATTTCAGTAATACTTTAAGTGGCCTCAACCCCCAAATCAGAAGACACAGATTGGCAGACTCGGTAAAGAGCAAAGCTCAAAGATTTGCTCCATACAAGAGACACATTTAATCCAAAAGTATCATACACTATAAAACAAATGATAGAAAACAATATCCAAGAATCAGGATGATTAAAACAAGCAGGGGTAGCAAACTTTTTTAAATTTTTATTTTATTGGTACATTTTAGGTATACAATATTATGTTATTCATCATTGGAAATTTGCACCTTTAGATAATCTCTTTTGGTTCTTTTATTTCTGCCTTCCCCTGCCCTCCCTTCAACTTCTTCATCCCTTCCTATTTACAAAGACTTTGTTTCCCTTTTTTCTTTTTCCCTACCCCTCCTACTTCCCCTTCCCCTTTGCCCCCATTTCTTCCTATTTCACATTATCTATTATACCTTTTAGTCCTTATTTCCACTTTCAGTTTCTCACACTAGAGAAACTATTTGGTATTTACACGTGTGTCCTATTTATTTCACTTAAGTGTATTGCCTCAATGTGTATCCATTTAGCTATAAATGTCTCTAATTTCTCATTTTTATGGCTGAGTAACACTCTGTTTTGTTAAAAAACACATTTTCTTTATCCAGAACTCTTCTCTAAAAGCTATAGCAGTCTGAAAAGAGAGATTGAAGATGATATCAGAAAATGGAAAGACATCTGCTGCTCCAAGATAGGAAGGATTAATATAGTGAAAATGGCCATACTTAAAAAACTGCTATATAGATTCAATGCAATTCCAATTGAAATCAAGCAGCCTACTTCACAGCCCTTGAGAAAATCCAAAAATTCATTTGGAACAAGAAGAGACCCGTTATAGCAAAAGCAATTCTAGGTAACAGAGACATGGCAGGGGGTATCACAATCCCCAATTTGAAAGTATATTACAAAGATACTGTGATAAAAACATCATGGTACCAGCAAAGAGGTAGCATTCTTATTCCCAGACAAAGCGGACTTCAAGCCAAAATTGATCAGAAGACCCAACTAAAGTCACTACATATTAATTCATGAAAAATCACAAAAGAAACAGATAATAATTGTAAATATATACACCAAATTCTAATATACCTACCTTCATAAAACTACCACTACTGAACATAAAAGATCAAATAAACATGACATGGTAATGATGGGGAATCTCAATACCATACTTTCACAAATAGATCAACTAGGCAAAAAATTGATGTAGAAATATCAGAGCTGAACCACACCTTCAATAAAATAGATTTCATAAATATATTTAGTGTTCTGTCCTACTACAATAGAATAGAAATTGTCTAGCACATAGAACATTCTTCACACTAGACCACATGCTAGCATATAAAGCTTGCTTAAATAAATATAAAAGATTCAAAATTATCCCAGGTATACTACCACATCACAGCACACCAAAACTAGAAATCAATGGCAAAAGAAACCATAGAAATTTGAGAAACTCCTGGAGATTAAACAACACTCTCAACAATACTCAATGGGTCGCAGAAGAAATTAATGAAAGTTCCTAGAATCAAAGTTTGTAAAACATACCACAACCTATGTGATGCAGCAAAGGTAGTCCTAAGATGAAAGTTTATACTGTGAATGCCTACATCTGAAAAACAGAGCCCAAACAAGTAAACTAATCATGCACCCCAAAGTCCTAGAAAAACAAGAGAATATAAACTTGTGAAACCACTATGGAAATTAGTGTGGAATTCCTTTTTAAACTAATAATAGAAATTCCACTTGTCCTAGCTATTCCCCTCCTAGATATATTCCCCTCCTAGGTATATTCCCAAAAGAGGTAAAAACATTTTACTATACGGATACAAGAATACTCATATTTCTAGGAGCACAACTCCTAATAGGTAAATCTTGAAAGCAGGATATATGTTGATCAGTAGTTGAATGAAGAAACTGCAGTATTTTTACCCAATGGAGTACTATTTTGCCCTAAAGAAGGGAAATGTGTCTTCATTTTAGAAAAACAGGTATACCTTGAGACAAAGTTAAGTGAAATAAACCAGAGAAGCAAGATTAAATATCACAAGATTTGTGTTATATGAGAATCCCAAAATATGCATTAACTTTAAGAGAAAAATAGGTAACAGGGAATGGAAAACAAAGAATTAGATACTTTGTAATAGGGAAAGGGACTGAGAGATGGAGGGAGGAAGGGTGGGAGGAGAAGGGGTTATAAAAACAGTCAAGATCTGATTTGTAGATGCACCAACTCCCCACAAAGAATGTAATCATTAGGTACCACATACATGAGTGACAAAAATTATATTATACAAAGTCAAAATGGATATATTTACATACAAGTTTTTTATCTGTTGTGATAAAATTGTGCCATAGCAAGAAAATAAATATCTAACCACCTGAAGAGCTTCTCAACTTTCTACAGGAGTGTTTATGTTTAAAGTGTACTGCTTCACTTGTAATTAACTGTGAAAGTTGTTTTTGAATTCTGTGTGCATAAGCAGAGTCTGCTCCCATGCATGATCTTTGATAGAAGCCCCAGAGCATTTCAGTCTTTCCATGCAATAATTTTATTGTTTTGTGGTCTTATCTTCAACTCACCCAGGCAAATTCCTCAGGGAAAAGATGATGCTACAGACAAATAAATTGGAGGAAGGGAAATTCCCTATAGAAAGTTCATCTCTACAGGTTACATCACAGCATTAATTATCCACACGCAGTTGCTCAGGTGTCAGAGAATCTAAGGTACTAAACCTCAAGAGGGTCCCCAAGGTAGTAACATCCTCCTCCTCCTCTTCCTCCTCCTTCTCTTCCTCCTCCTTCTCCTTCTTTTTCTTCTCCTTCTCCTCTCCCTCTCCCTCTCGCTCTCTGTCTTTCCCCCTTTGTATTCATATTAACTCCCCTTGTTATGAATTGAAACTCTGCATTAAATCCCAGGCCCTCTGATGACAGTCTGCATTTTCTGACCTACATCTCCACACTCTCACTGCAGGATCCTTGCCTCTCCACACCTGGTTCTCCTCAATCTCAGGTAAAATGAGCTGGTGGGAGTTAGGATGTACGTCCATGACAGATGTGTAGGTAGTCTGGGGGAGGCTCAGGTTTCAACACACAGAACCAAAACAACTAAAACTATGTGAGAGGGTGAGGTTTGGATTGAGTGTGTGCTAAAATTCCTTTCTCTTCTAGCAGATCCCATAGAGTGGTGAAATAGATTTGCTCGTTTCCCTAATGAAGGTTGGTTGTTATAGATAATGAGAGGTAAAAACATAAGACCCAAAATAAAAGCATGGGAGACAGATTTCTTAACCAAAATAATGACTTGAATTCCCCCCTGAGCAAAATAGTTTTCAAGAGGAAGAAATTATTTGTTCTGATAATATGTATATATTTCTAAATAATGCTGGATAAATACTAGTGGAAAAGGATGTAGATACACACACACACACACACACACACACACACACGAGAGGAGAAACAGATAACAATAATTCTCCAAGGAAAATATGGAATGTATAGAAAGTGTCAAGTGTTAAAATAAATGTCACACAGCTAACCTTGACCGGCCACGTGAGACTAGCAGCTTGAAGCTACATGGCCATACCAGGCCCCTCTCACCCCATGGTGAGGTCCCAGGGGTGTCTTGCAGCCCAATCCCCATCCCACACTCTCTAAGCTTGATAGGCCAGGTGAGGCAAGCAGCTTGAAGCTATGTGGCCATACCGGGCCCTGCCCATGCCACTGTGAGGTCCACTTAGACATGTGGGCGCCTTTCAAGGCTCAATTCCCCAATTCCTGCACCCCCTGTGCATCTCTGGCCTTCTGGCTTTTCTGCTACCTGGTCCCACCCTACAGAGGCACAGGAGATTATAAAGACCCTTGTCCTGAGCACCACAAAATAGAGTAGAAGTTAGTAATAGAAAGAGGGCTTCTCCAGCTCTTCAATGTAAACTGAAGCTCAGCAGAAAAGTAAAGAGAATCTCTACAATAAAGGCACATCAGACCACTGTACTTGGTCTGCTGCTGGCTTGCTCTGACTCATTTATTTGTATATGCACATGGATTCCTACATTGCCTACTGTGACAGCAGAGACATACCCTGAAGGAGGCCCATGATTTCTATTGCTATTTGCAAATAAGAAAAAAATTTTTTCTCTTATTTTCAATTCTCAATTCTTACTTTCTCTCTGCTCCTCAAAGTTTTTCTTTTCTTTCTTTTATCTTTTTGTCCCTCTCTCTCACTCATTCTCTCACTGTCCCACATTGCTCCTCATCTCCCCATTTGTTCCTTTCTGCACTGAATTCAGATTTCCCTCTAATTGTATTTTTCTTCTCTTTTTCCTTCTCTTGATTATCATTAGGTTTAAAGGAAAATAAATTAAGTATCTAGCCTCCCTGTTGCTATTAGGTGATTCTATTCACAGCTTTGTTCTTTCATTCTGCATTTTTCTCTTTCCTTTAACAACTACTTAGAGTTTGTGTGATCTTTCTGTGTCTTCTGGCCTCACTGCTAATCTTACCTGATCTTTCTACCTGTCCCTCCCTCCCCAACTCCTTTTAGCTCCCCACCCCAAAGGGGAAAGATGCTATATTGAAGAGTTTATTCATTATAAACTTATGTTGGGTTGGTCCTTGGTTTTAATTTAACTCACATAGTTAAAAGTGATAGATTAATAATTACCACAAATTATCATTTTCTAAGCTGTGCTTGATGCTGTGGTATTGCTGGCTATGTCTTTTGGGCTAACATGTCGTGATTGATCTACTTAATTTTCCTTCCTATTATAAGGAAAATAAAATAGCCTCAGAGTCATTTTCCTTCCTGGTATAAGGAAAATAAAATGGCCTAACACAAGCTATACCTGGAAGACACCTCTGAAAAGCAGTCATTCCACAAGGGTTCTAAACATAAGCAGCAAACCTACCTACATTAAGCAATTTTGAAATACCAACCCAGGAATTAAACCAAGGACAGTACTAAAAACAAAAATGAGAAGACACTTAAGCAAGGCACAATCACAGGCTTCCATGCCACAAAAAGGAAATTCTGGGAGAAACAAGGTGGAAAAGTCTGACAAGCAACCACTTGGACACTCTGAACTGATAGCACAGGAAGTAACAAATCAGAGGCATGAAGATCTAGAAAAATTCAAAACAGAAATAATCTCCCAGATAAATACAGACATGGTGAGCAGAAGGAAAGACATGATTAGAACCTCTAGAGCAGAAACACATAAGAAAATAGAAGAGATATGAAACATGCTGGAAGCCATGAATGCTCAGCATAAGAAAGAAATGGAAAACACGATCACCTAACATAAGAAAGAAATGGAACCCATGAAACAGATTCAAACGATATTCAGGGGACTAAAAACTCCATTGAAAGCATGCAGAACAGACTAAGAGAATCTGAAGACAGAATATCAGATATAGAAGACAGTATTGTGGTTAAGGACCATGAAAACAAAGATTTCTTAAAGACAGTAAAGGACCATGTGAAATCAATCCAACAGCTGCTAGATGATGAAAAGAAGAATAACATAAGACTCATAGGAGTCCACGAAAAAACAGGAGAAATTACAATGGACATAAAAAAACTGTTCACAGAAGTAATAGTAGAAAACTTCCCAGACAGAGGTAGATAATTGGACATACAGATAACTGAGGCCTATAGAACTCCAACTAGCCATGACCAAAAAAAAATCTACACCTAGACATATAATAGTCAAGATCCCAGAAATCCAACAGAAGAACAAAATTCTACAGGCAGTTGGAGAAAAGAAACAAATCACCTACAGAGGAAATACCATCATAATCAAGGCAAATTTCTCAACACAAACCCTCAAATCAAAGAGAGCCTGGAGTGAATTATTTCAAGCCCTAAAGGAAAATAAATTCCAACCTAGACTGTTGTATCCAGCAAATTATCTTTCAAAATCAATGGGGAAATTAGATATTTTCATGAAAAAGAATGCCTGAGAAACTTCGGAGCACCAAACCAACACTCCAAACAATTTAAAGCAATATCCTAGAAAAAAGACAATAAAGGTCACAACTCCATGAGGCCCAGCAGACAGAAGGCACCATGCAAGGTAAGACACTAAAGTGAAAGGGTGGAAAATAAGAAATAAAAGTGCCAATAACCAAAAAATATCATGACTAGGATGAGTCAATATCTCTCAATTATAACTATAAATGTTAATGGCCTCAATTCACCAATCAAAAGAAACAGATTGACAAAATGGATTAAGAAGCAAAACCCAGCAATATGCTGTATAAAAGAAACACACCTAACTCAAAAAGAAATCCATAGACTGAAAATAAAAGGACAGAAAACAATTCTCCACATGACAGGAACCCAGAAAAAAGAAGGTGTAGCAATTTTATTTGCAGACAAAGTAGATTTCAATCCAAAACTAATTAAGAGAGACAAAGATGGTCAGTACATACATGTGAAGGGAACAATCCAAAAGGAAGAGATGACAATCCTAAATATATATATGCACCAAGTACAAATGCCCCCAAATACACAAAACAAATATTAATTGACATGACAAGCCAAATAAGCTCTAATACAATTGTAGCGGGGGACTTCAACACCTCTTTATCACAAATAGACAGATCAACTAGAAAAAAATTAACAATGAAATTTTAGAACTGAATCAAGCTATTAAACAAATGGACTTAATAGATGTTTACAGAGTGTTCCAACCCACAAAATCAGAATACATATTCTTTTCAGCTGCACATGGGTGATTCTCCAAAATAGATCACATGCTAGCTCATAGGACATACCTGAGTAAATGTAAAATAATTGAAGTTATCCCCTGCATATTATCAGACCATAGTGCAGTAAAATTGGAGATCAATAACATCAGAAACCACAAAATTTCCACAAACACATGGAAATTGAACAACACCCTCCTGAACAACCAATGGGTGACAGAGGAAATTAAAGATGAAATTAGACAGTTTCTACAAGTAAACAATAATGCCAATAAAACATACAGGAATCTGTTGGACACATTGAATGCAGTTCTACATGGGAAATTCATAGCAATGAATGCCCATATTAGGACAACAGAGAGAACTCAGTTAACCTAATGCAGAACCTCAAGCTCCTAGAAAAAGAACAGCATAACAAACACAAAGGAAAGTATAGGAAAGAAAGGAAAGTATAAAGATCTGAGCAGAAATCAATGCAATAGAGACTAAGAGAACAGTACAAAACATCAATGAATCAAAGAGTTGGTTTTTTGAAAGAATAAATAAAATCCATAAACCTTTAGCCAACCTTATCACAAAAAGGAAAGAAAAAGCTCAATTGCATGCAATTAAGAGTGAAAAAGGTGAAGCCACAACAGATCCAGCAGAAATCCAGAGAATTACCAATACCTACTTTGAGAACCTGTACTCTAATAAAATGGAAAACACAGAAGAAATGGACAGATTCCTAGACATATGAATTGCCAAAACTAAATGAAGAAGATATAGAAATTCTAAACACTCCAATAACCATGAATGAAATTGAAAATGTAATAAAATATTTTCCCAACAAGAAAAGCCCAGGTCCTGATGGTTTCACTGCTGAATTCTACAAGACATTTAAAGAAGAACTATTGCCATTAATCTTTAAACTCGAAAAGGAAATTGAAAGGGAAGCAAGGCTTCCAAATTCATTCATGGAAACAAGTGTTTCTTTGATTCCAAAACCAGGGAAAGACCCAACCCAAAAAGAGAACTACAGGCCAATCTCCCTAATGAACATAGATGCAAAAATCCTCAACAAGTTACTGGCAAACAGAATACAGAGTGTCATCAAGAAGATCATACACCCTGACCAAGTTGGATTTATCCCAGGGATGCAAGGATGGTTCAACATCCATAAATCAATAAATGTAATACACTATATTAACAGATTCAAGGACAAAAACCACATGAACATCTCAATCAACGCAGAAAGATCACTTGACAAAATCCAACACCATTCATGAGAAAAAAGCTACAGAAAACTGGAATAGAATGTCTTTATCTCAACCTGATTAAGGCTATCTATGAAAAACCAACAGCCAACATCATACTAAAAAGTCAAAATCTGAATACTTTCATGCTAAAATTAGTAACAAGGCAAGGATGCTCACTATCACCACTCCTGTTCAATAGTGTTCTGGAAACAGTAGCCATAGCAATTAGAAAAGAGAAAGAAATAAAAAGAATAAAGATAGGAAAGGAAGAAATGTAACTGTCATTATTTGCTGATGATAGGATACTTTACATAGAAGACCCAAAAAACTCAGTCAAAAGTCTTCTAGACCTAATTGACAGATTCAGTAGAGTAGCTGGCTACAAGGTCAACACTCAAAAAACAACAGCCTTCTTATATGCAAATATCAGACCCATTGAGAGAGAAATTTGGGAAAAAATTCCTTTTACAATAGCATCTAAAAAAAAAAAAAGAAATATCTAGAAATCAACCTAAGAAAGGAAGCAAAATACCTCTACACTGAAAACTACAGCTCTCTGAACAAGGAGATCAGAGGATATAAGAAAATGGAAAGATATCCCTTGTTCCTGGGTAGAAAGAACCAATATAGTGAAAATGGCCATATTTCCCAAACTACAATATAGATTCAATGCAATGCCAGTTGAAATTCCAATAATATACTTCATAGAACTAGAGAAAACAATCCAAAAATTCATTTGGAAGCAGAAGAAACCTAGAATAGAAAAAGCAATTCTAGGCAACAGAGACATGGCTGGGAGTATCACAATCCCCAACTTGAAACAATACTACAAAGCTACTGTGATAAAACAGCATGATACTAGCAAAGAAACAGACCTGAAGATCAGTGAAATAGACTAGAAGATGCAGAAACACTTCCAGACATACTCAGCCACCTCATCTTTGACAAAGGAGCCAACTACCCTCATTGGAGGAAAGACAGCCTATTTAATAAACGGTGTTGGAAAAACTGGATTTCAACCTGCCAAAGATTAAAACTACACCCATACCTATCACTGTGCACTAAACTAAGATTGAACTGGATTAAAGATCTAAATATTAAACCAGAAACACTAAACTTGCTGGAAGGTAAGTTAGGTAGAACTCTTGATGACATTGGCATAGGAAAAAATTTTATGAACAAATCTTCAGTAGCAGGGGAGCTAGCACAATCAACAGCTGGGATCTCATCATATTAAAAAGCTTCTGCACTGCAAGAGAAACGACCAACAGAGCTAAGAGACAACCTACAATGTGGGAAGAAATATTTAGCAGTTGTACCTCAAACAAAGGTCTACTATCGAGAATATACAAAGCACTGAAAAAAATCAGAACCCCCAAATTCGAAGACCCAATTCAAAAATGGGCATCCAAAATGAACAGACATTTCTCAGACAAAGAAGTAAAAACAGTAAAGAAATATATGAAAAAATGTTCCACATCACTGGTCATTCAAGAAATGCAGATGAAAACAACACTGAGATTCCACCTCACCCCACAAAGATTGGCTGCTATCAAGAAATCAACCAAGAGCACATGCTGGCAGGGGTGTGGAGAGAAAGGAAGACTTCTCCATTGTTGGTGGGAGTGTAGATTGGTGCAACCACTGTGGAAATCAGTATGGAGATACCTCAAAGAACTAGGACTACAGGTCCCATTTGACCCATATTCCACTACTGGGAATCTTTCCCAAAGAATTAAAAGAATCATACCACAGTGATATATGTGCACCTATGTTTATAGTGGCAAAGTTTTTAATAGATAAAGCTTGGAAACAGCCCAAGTGCCCATCGACTGGAAACTGGATAAAGAAGATGTGCTTTTTCTAAAAAATGGAGTACTACTCAAACAAAAAGAATGAGAAACTAGAGACATTTATAGCTAAATGGATGCATATTGAAGCCATACTCTTAAGCAAAATAAATGGGACACACATGTATAAATACCAAATAGTTTCTCTAGTGTGAGAAATTGAAAGTGTAAATAAAGATGAAAATGATTAAAATGAATAATTGATAATTTGAAATAAGAAAAGGTCCAAGGGTTAGGGGGTGGTGGGAGAGGAAGGGGAAAGGGAAGAAGGGAAAGGAAAACTTTTAAGAAAGAAAAAAAATGGAATCAAACTCTCTGTAAATAGTGAAGGGTGGAGAGAGTAAAGGGTGCACAGGTAATGGGAGAAAAAAATAAAATCTAAGATACATCATGTTCTCGTACAAACACCCAATGATAAATGTAAATGTATTTTATACCTAAAATGTACCAATAAATATATATATATATAAATAAAAAATAAATGTCACATAAAGGCACATAAAACAAGACAAAAGAACATAAAACCTAGCTGTTCCATATCTTACATGATGATGGAGATCAGTAGTTTGATCAAAATTGATGTTTGAACCAATTTTTCAGTGTCAGAGTTGTGGTGTACTTTTTTTTCTGTTATCTTGGTGTCCTCCCTCTTGCAGAAAGAAGAAACAAAGTAGGACAGTTCAGGGTTGGAAAACTTCATGTTGCCAGGTTTTTAACAGATTCTCCCTAAGTGATTAATGTAGGTGCAGAGCTGAGTGGGCTCTGATTTACAGGGTTTAAGGTAACAGCAGAGTCAGATGTGACAGGGAGGCAGAGGTGGAAGGTCCTCCTGCCCTGAGCTGCCCTTGAGACGCCTTCAGGCCCAGCCTCTGCATCCCTTCTGCAGAATGCTGAAGACAGAGTTGCTTTCATCCCTAGCCCTAAGGTGTCTGGGTCCCATGTCTGTAGAGCCTGGGGTCAGAGACACCAACTCTGGGTGTAATCTCTGTGCCATCACCAAAAGCCAGACATCCACTGCACCCAGACATTCCCAACAGCACCCATCCCACTCTCCACACAGGGCCACTTTTCACCTGTGCATCAAATTAACCTGTATGCTGTGCTACTGACCACAATCTTTTCAAATGCTTACAAACTATATGTTTATATGTTTATATGTTCTAGATTTCCCCAAGGTGATCACCAAATTTAATCAGTATATAATCCTGGGACTTGCTTTCTCTTCTTGTGAAACTTTGCATAGCATTCACCACTCTGATCTGTGAAAACTTTTTCTGATCTGAAAGTATTTTCCAGTGTTGCAATCATTAAAATTGTGTCATTGGACCAGGGATTTTACTCAGTGGAACTGCTCCAGTGTGGCAACAGGCTACTCTACACACTGAGGTGGGAGCTGTGATGTGAAGATAACTCTGTCCAGGGACATATACACATACCAGTCAGGGGCATGTGTCCTCTGTGTGGTGCTCAGCACTGCATACCCTCTGCAGTCTCAGGGCTCTGGGTCACAGCTGGGAACCCTGATTCCTTTGGATGGGAGGAATGTGACCCTGAGCCGGGCAGGGTGGAAGAGTCTCCTCACAATCGAAAGTCAGCACCTGGGGTGCCTGAGGCTGGGACATAAGCCGGACTTCAGAGTGAAGTCTCCATGTGTAACTGGAAGGGTACAAAGAGAGGGAGAACAGAGCAGGGGGGAAGGGGATGAAAAAAGAATTGAGGTGTGTTACTTATTGCACCAATTCCCATGATGCATGTAGTCACTCACCATGCACTGCAAATGTGACTTATAAAAAAAGAAGTAGGACATCTGAAACAGAAATGGAATCATAGAGCTTGAACATTCATGGCCTACAAAAATTATATGATACTGTTATTTTTAAAAGGTGGAAGGACATAAAAGTCTAACAACAGACTAGGGTGTAATGAGATGACAGAGAAGTGAAAACATCAGAGGACACAGAGGCACTGGAATCCTGACTTGATGAGGTACCCATCAATCCCCACTGTGATCTGTTGCCCCAGAGATTCCTCCAGGTGACTGACAGATCCCTAGTGTCCAGCGGAGGCTGTGAGCTTGGTGACAGCTCCTGACATGAACTGTGGTTGACACAGGTCAAATCTGGATCTCCCAACAGCAGGACCAGCAGTGACTCAGCTCCTGGAGATGCGGCACTACAGTGCAGGGCTGGGGGATTCCTGAACCCCCATACCCTATACCAGGGAGCAGGCACTTGCATCACTGGCACTGGAGGACAGGACAGCTGTCGAGGTCCCTGTTACACACCCCAGCTCCAGGGAAGTGAGCTCCAAGACATGGTACAAAGAATTTGATCAAAGAAATAAGTTCTGGTTTCTCTGTCCATCAGGGTGACTACAGACTTCTGTGTGTACTGTATATTTCTAGGAGATAGACCATTGATGTGAGTGTTTTCACCACCAAGAAATAAGAAGTGTGCAAGGAGGTAGATATGTTTGCCCTGCTTGAACATTATAAGATGTAGTAAAACATCACATGGTGTGCAGTTTTCTTGATAAAAGTAAAAGGACTCATGGTGCATGCCCAGAGAAGACAGAGATTTGGGATGATCTGGGAGAGGCTGCACACACCCCATCTGGTGCCCAGGACACAGACTGCCTAAAGCAAGAAAGCTACAACCATGAGAAACAAACACGGGGGACAAACCCCAAAACTAGGAAAGGGGACAGATGCAGTTCCTGTTTTCAGATTTAAATGTGTACTTTTCAACAAACAAACAAGATGTATAAAGACATAGGAGCATATGACCTATTCAAGTGAAAACGAAAGGAACCAACAGGAAGAAATCCTCATGGAGACCTGCTGGAGGATCTACCAGACCAGCACTTTCAAACACTGATCTTTAAGGTGCCCAAAGAATTGAAGGAGAAGAGAAGGTCAGGAAATCAAGATAGAGAATCCACTCATTGAGGAGGAGCGTGCTCCGCACCAACCAGCAGGGGGCACCAAACCCAGTATCCAGTGTGTGCGCTGCTGGGACATGTGGCTATGATGCTGGTTAATAGTTAAGCAGGCAGAGGAAGACACGGGGAAGATGACTCATACTCCAATAGAACAATTATACCATAGTCAGGGAAACTTTATGCTTGGAAGGGAGTTCTTGTATTTAAATCTTTTTCTGTTATTAGTTTGCCACTGTAAACTGTAAACTGTGATTTTGCATTCATTTTTTAATATGAAGATACAACTTGAGTTCCATTTTTTAAAAAAATTATTTTATTGGTACATTTTAGGTATACGATACATTTACATTTATCATTCGATGCTTGTACCTGCACATAATGTATCTTAGTTCTTATTTTTCCCCATTACCTGTGTGCCATTCACCCCCTCCACCCATCCTTGCTTACATAGATTTCATTTCCATATTTTATCTTTTCTCATACTTTTTCCTTTCCCTTCTTTCCTTTCCCCTTCCCCTCCCACCACTGCTACATGTTTGGACCTTCTCCTATTTCAAATTATCAATTATTCATTTTAACCATCTTAATCCTTATTTAAATTTTCAGTTTCTCACACTAAAGAAACTAGTCGGTATTTACACATGTGTGTCCTATTTATTTCACTTAAGAGTATTGGCTCAATGTGCATCCATTTAGCTGTAAATCTCTCTACTTTCTCATTCTTGTATGGCTGAGTAGTACTCCATTTTATATATTAAAAAAACACATATTCTTTATCCAGTTTCCAGTTGCTGGGCACTTGGGCTGTTTTCATTTTTTAAAATTAAATTCTTCTAAAAATACCATAGTCAGGGATATTTAAAATGTATGAATTGTTATTTCTGGACTATTCCATTTGAAATGATGCAACCACAGTAGACACCAAGTAATTGTGGCTGTAGAAGGCCATGCCATGGATAAGCAGGGATGAAGGTGTGAACAAACTGGAAATACCAAGAAAGGGAAAGCATCAAAATTCAGAAAGTCTATCAAAAAATGAAAAGTACAGTGCCCAGATAGATAGATTCTCTCTAAAACTCCAAAGGCAGAACACACAGCAGAATGAACCAGGAGTCCTGGTGCTGTGGCCTTCTCATTGGAGGTGGCCTGCATGGTGGTGTAGGGAGAGAAGAGACACAGACTTCTGGGCTACTGCAGGTCAGCCAGCTCACATCCCGGCAGTGGTGAGGGGTGTGAGCCAGGGGCCTGGAGGCCGGCAGTCCTTGTCACATCACAGAAGGATGTGGAGCCAGAGCTCATCAGGCTCCAAGCATGCCAAAAGCAGCAAGCACAAGAAGTTCAGCCAATCCCTCTCCCTTTCACACTCATGCTCCAACCACACAGTGGAGCCCCCAGAAGTCTGAAGAATGATAATAAAAAGATTGCAGCAAAGTGGAAAGACACAAAGACCAATGGGACTCAATGAACCAGCCAGAAACAGAGCTGTGGGAGACCAGAGAAAGTAATGGCGAGGTTGGGAAAACCTGGTGGTTTCTAGCACCACGGGCAGGAAATTAAGTTGGTACTGCTACCAGAAAATGCATTCATTAATTAATAAGTTAATTAAAATATCTAGCCCATCATTCCACTTCCAAGGTACACTCAAGAGAACAGAGAACAGAGAGGAAACTCTCAAAGAGGAATTTGTACAAGTATATTCATAGAACATTATGCACAAGAGCCAAAGACAGAAGTACCCAAGGTGAGCTACAAACAAATGTGTAAGCCTGACCATAATGTCATGAATATGGACTTCAATGACAAAGGAAACCACTAACACTCTATAAACACCTGGAAATTAAATAACACCCTCCTGAACAATCAATAGGTCACAGAAGAAATTAAACAGTGTCTATAGTTAAATGACAATGCTGAAATAACAAAACAAAACTTATAGAATAAAATGAAAGCAGTTCTAAGAGGGAAATTTATAGTGGTGAACTCTCACATCAGGAAAACAGCAACCTCAAATAACCTAATGTTGAACTTCAGACTTCTAAGAAAACAAGAACAAGTAAATGCCAAAGCTCACATGAAATTATACAGATTAGAGCAGAAATTAATGCAATTGAGACTAAGAAAACAATACAAAGAATGAATCAGAGTTGGCTCTTCAAAAGATTAAGAAAAATTGATAAAACTTATCCAACCTTATCAAATCAAGGAAAGAAAAAACTCAAATTCATGCCATTAGGAATTTAAAAAGAGTAAAATCACAATAGATTTTGTGGAAATCCAGATGATCATCACCTCCTACTTTAAGAACTTGCACTCTAATAAGATGAAAAACATGGAAGAAGTGGAGAGGTTCCTAAATATATATGAATTACCAAAGCTGAACAAAGAAGATGTAACAATTCTAAATGAACAAAATCACTCAGTGAAATTGAAAATGTAATTAAAAATTACCAGAATGTGCCACAGGTCCCAGCACAGTGGAGGCTTCCAGGTCAGCCTGCCACAGCTCTGAGTGCAGAGGAGCCTTCCAGGTCAGCTTGCCACAGCTCCCAGCACAGAGGATGCTTCTGGGTCAATATTTCACAGCTCGCAGTGTAGAGGAGGCTACCAGGTCAAAAATTCACAGCTCCCAGTGCAGAGTAGGAGTCTTCCAGGTCAACCTACCACCTCTCCCAGCACAGAGGAGGTGAATTGCATGTGCACCAGCAGCACCTCACCCTCTTTGAAATGAGAAGACACATAAACAACCTTCTGAGCCAGACTTCCAGATTACCTAGAGCAACCTAAAAGGGAAATGAAATGGAACACTCTGATAATCAACAAACTGGACTCCCTGAACAAGAAATGAAAGAGGATCTGGAAAAAATGAAACCAGAAATAATTTCTCAGATAAGAGCAGAGATTGTGCCCATAGTGCAAGATATGATTAATAAATCTAGAGAGGACACAGATTAAAAAAATAGAGGAACTGAGGAACATGAGTGAATCCCAACATAGGAAACAAATGGAATCCATTAAACAGATGCAAACAGATTATGAGGAGATTAAAAACTCCACTGAAAGTCTATGCAGCAGAATGAGCCAATGTGAGGACAGAATTTCAGAAATAGAAGATCAGATTGCAATTAGTGACCAGGAAAAGAAAAACTGCTTAAAAACTATAAGGAACCACAGAAATCAATCCAGCAGCTGCTAGACAATGCAAAGAAGAATAACGTAAGACTGATTGGAGTCAATGAAGAAACAGGAGAGTGTGCAGATGACATAAGAAAGCTGTTCACAGAAGCGATGACAGAAAACTTCCCAAGCAGGGGAAAAGAACTCATCATACAGATAAGTGTTGCATATATGACCCTAGCCTTGATCAAAAAAAAAAATCTACACATAGGCATATAATTGTTAAGATTCCAGAAACCCCACAGAAGAAAAAAGTTCTACAAGTAGTGAGAGAAAAGAAACAAATCACATACAAAGGAAAGCCCATCAAAATCACAGCAGACATCTCAATAAAAATCCACAAGGCAAGGAGATCGTGGAGTGATATATTCTAAGCCCTAAAGAAAACACCCTCCAACCTATATTGATGTAAGCAGCAAAACTATCTTTCAAAATTGATGGAGAAATAAGATACTACATGACAAAGAGCACCTTGGGAACTTCATGAATACCAAAGCAGCACTCCAAAAAATTTATACAATATCCTAGGAAAAGACAATGAGGATCACAACCCCAGGAAACGCAGAAGAATGAATCCATCGGATATGACAAGAAATTAAATGCAAAGGGGGAGAATCCAACAAAAAGAAAAAGTCATGACAATGACAAATCAATATGTATCAGTTATAACTATCAATGTTAATGGTCTCAATTCACCAGTCAAAAGAAATAGATTGCCAGAATGGGTCAAGAAGCAATATCCAACAATATGCTGCATACAAGAAACACACTTAATTCAAAATAAAACTTACAGACTGAAAATTAAAGGGTGGAAAACAATACTCCATGCAACAGGAACCTGAAAAAAAGCAAGAATAGCTATCCTCTCTTTGCACAACAAGTGGATTTCAAACCAACACTGATTAAGAGAGACAAAGAAGGACACTACATCCTTGTTAAGGGAACAAACCAAGAGGAAGATATGACAGTCATAAACATCTATGCACCAAACACTAGTGCACCCAACCATATAAAATAAATAATAATGGACATGAAAAGTCATATATGCACTAATACAATAATAGTGGGGGACCTCAATACCCCACTGTCACAAATAGATCAACTAGAAAAAAATAAGTAGTGAAATAGTAGAATTCGATCAAACTCTTGAACAAATGAACTTAACAGATGTTCACAGAGTGTTGCACTCCACAAAATCATAATGCACATTCTTCTCAGCTGCACATGGTTCTTTCTACAAAATAGGCCACATACTCACTTATAGTGATAGGGAAAAAGTTATAGACAGCATAGGAAGTTAAATATTGAAGTAGTTGTAGAAGCATAATTGGTAATGTATCCCTTTAAGACTCGTTTTTCCCCATTGCTCTTTTTGTTTATTTATTTAAAAATAATTTTTTGATACCAGAATTGAACTCTGGACCTTAGGCTTGTAAGGCAGGTGCCTGGACCACTGAGCTAAATCCACAGCCTATGCTCTTGTTGTTTAAAGTGAAGGTTATATGACTCTTTGATCTGTAGCTTTGCTATAGATAACATCTTAACTCTGAAGAAAAAAGTTACAATGCTTGGGAAAATCTTTAATATATGTGTTTTAACTGTCATGTGTTTATGGCTGTAAAACCATTAACAGAAACCACCTGTGTTTAGCCATTAAGTCAGAACTGGAAGTTTACTTACTCAACAAAGACCACTAGAGATGAGATAATGGCTAAAAAGGATATATATAAAAGGGGAAACTGAACAAACTTCAGCATGGACATGGACTACACAAGTTTCTGGCAGTCGCACCTGCTGGCAAGTAGAACCTTTATTATTTTTATCCAAATTCTGTCTCTGTATATTTCTTTCCACAATTTTTGGAACAATAGATCATGTTTACATAAGTGCAAAGGAATTGAATTTATCCCCTGTATATTGTCACACCATTTTGTGATGAAATTGGAGATAACTAGCAAAAGAAACCACAAGAATTTCATGAACATGTGGAAAATTGAACAACACTCTTCTGAATAACCAATGGGTCACAGAGAAAATTAAAGAAATCAGACACTTCCTTCAATTAAATAAAAATGACAATACAACATATTGGAATCTATGGAAAACAATGAAAGCACTCTTATGAGGGAAATTCATAACAGTGAATACTCATATTATGAAAACAGAGTGAGCCCAATAAAACAACCTGATGCTGAACATCAATCTTCTAATAAAAAAGAGCAGGACAAACCCAAAGCTCATCCAGGGGAGGAAATTGTAAAGATCAGAGGAGAAATCAATGCAATGGAGACTAAGAAAATGATGCAAAAATCATTGAAACCAAGAGTTGGTTCCTCAAAAAAGTAAAGAAAATTGACAAACACTTAGCCTACCTTTTCAGAAAAAGGAAAGACACAAATCCATGCAATTGGGAATGAATAGGATGAAATTACAATAGATCCAGAAACTTGGAGAACATATACACCCATGACATGGAAAACAGAGAAGAAATTGACATATTCCTGTATACATGTGAATTAGCAAACTTGAATGGAGAAGACCTAAATATTCTAAACAACCCAATATCAATCAATGAAATTGAAAACCTAATTAAAACCTTGTCAACTAAGAAAAGCCCAGGTCCTGATGGCTTCACCACTGAATTCTACTAGACATTTAGAAAAGAACTACTGACACTACTGTTTAAACTGTTCAGTGAAATTGAAAGGGAAGCAACATGGTCAAATTAATTTCTGGAATCAAAAATCACCTTGATCCCCAAAGCAGAGAAAAAACAAACTGTAAAAGAGAACTATAGGCCAATATCACTAATGAACATAGATGCAAACATCCTTAATAAGATACTGGCAAACAGAATGAAGAAGATCATCAAGAAGATCATACACCCTGACCAATTGGGATTCATCCCAGGGATGCAGGGATGGTTCAATATATGCAAATAAGTAAGTGTAATGCATTATATCAACAGAGCCAAGGGAAAAATCATATGATGATCTCAATTGATGCAGAAAAAGCATTTGACAAAATCCAACACACATTTATGATAAAAACCTTACAAAAAATTGGAATAGACAGTCTCTACCTCAATGTGATAAAAGACATCTATGAAAACCCAACATTATACTAAATGATCAAAAACTGAAATTCTTCACACTAAAATCAGGAACAAGACAAGGATGTCCACTATCACCACTCCTGTTCAATATAGTTTTCAGAACATTATCCACAGCAATTACACAAGAGAAAGAAATAAAAGGAATAAAGATAGGAAATGAAGGATTCAAATTATTATTTGCAGATGACATGATACTCTATATAGAAGACCCCAAGAATGCAACCAAAAGTTTTCTAGACTTAATAACCTAATTCAGAAAAGTAGCTGGATACAAGGTCAACACACCAAAAAAATAGTTTTCCTCTACATGAACAACAGACTCACTGAGACAGAAATAGGACAAATAATTCTCACAGTAGCATCCAAAAAAACCTGATATACCTATACCTAAGAATGAACCTAACAAAAGAAATCAAAGACCGCTTTTTTGAAAATATAGTACTCTGAAAAGAGAGATTGAAGATGATATCAGAAAATGGAAAGAAATCCGCTGCTCCTGGGTAGGAAAGATCAACATAGTGAAAATGGCTATAATTCCAAAACTGCTATATAGATTGAATGGAATCCCAATTGAAATCTCAGTGCCATCCTTCATGGAACTTGAAAAAACAATCCAAAAAATCATTTGGATCAAGAAGAGACCCAGAATAGCAAAAGCAATTATAGGTAACAGAGACATGGCAGGGGTTATCACAACCCCTCATTTGAAACTATACTACAAAGTTACTGTGATAAGAACAGTATGGTACTAGCAAGGAAACAAACCTGATAACCACTGGAACAGATTAGAAGATGCAGAAACAACACCAGACACACTAAGCTATCTCATCTTTGACAAAGGAGGCAAACACCCTCACTGAAGGAATGATAGCCTGTTTAATAAACGGTGCTGGAAAACTTGGGTTTCAAGTTGCCAGAGATTAAATCAAGACATATCTCTCACCATGCACTAAACTAAAATTGAAATGGATTAAAAATCTAAGTATCAAAAAAAATGCTGAACCAGCTGGAAAAGAGGTTAGGTAGAACTTTTTAAGACATTGGTATAGGAAAAGATTTTATGAAGAAAATCTCAGTTGCCCATGAACTAGCACAAACAATCAACATGTGGGATCTCTTCTTATTATAAAAAGTTTCTGCACAGCAAAAGAAATCACCAGCAGTGTGAAGAGACAACCCACAATGTGGGGAAAATCTTCACCTGGTGTTCCTCAGACAAAGGTCTACTATCTCGAATCTATAAAGACCTTTATTCAGACCTCCCTAATTTGAAGACTCAATCCAAAAATGGGCATCTGAGATGAACAGACATTTCTCAGACAAAGAAGTAGAAATAGCAAAAAAACTTATGAAAAAATGTTCAACATCACTGGTCATTCAAGAGATGCAAATGAAAACATTGTTGAGATTCCACCTCACTGCATAAAGAATGGCTGCTACCATGAAATGGACCAATAACAAATGCTGGCAGGGCTGTGGGGAAAAAGGAACCCTGCTCCACTGCTGGTGGGAGTGTTGACTGGTGCAATCTCTGTGGCAATCAGTATGGAGATACCTCAAAGAACTAGGACTGGAAGTCCCATTTGACTCAGCTATTCCCCTGCCAGATATCTTCCACAAAGAATTAAGGGAATCATACCACAGTGATATATGTGCACCCATGTTCATAGCAGTACAATTTTTAGTAGCTAAAACTTGGAAGCAGCCCAATTGTCCATCAACAGGAGACTGGACAAAGAAAATATGGTTTTTAAAAAATAAAATGGAGTACTACTCAGCCATAAAAATGAGAAATTAGAGACATATCTAAATGGATGCACATTGAAGTGATACTCTTAAGTGCAATAAATTGGACCCATGTATAAATACTGACTAGTTTCTCTAGTGTGAGTACCAGAAAGTGTAAATAAGGACTAAAAGGTATAATAGATAATATGCAATGGAAAGAAACGGGCAAAGGGGAAGGGGAAGTGGAAGGGGTAGGGTAAAGAAAAGAAGGGAATGGAATTAATATGAGCAAATGAAAAAATGGAAACAAAGTCATTGTAAATAGAGATGGATGGAGGGTTTGAATGGAGGGCAGGGGAAGGGGAAAAAATAAGAAGCCAGAGAGATTATGTAAAGGTGAAAATTTCCAATGATGAATATCATTGTATTGTATACTTAAAATGTACCAATAAAATAAAATTTTCAAAAAAAGCGTTAGAGAATCTTACCACCTTGATATATATGGACCCATATTCATAGCCGCACAGTTTGTAATAGCTAAAACTTGGAAACAGCCCAAGTGCCCATCAACTGGAGCCTGAATAAAGAAGTTTTTTTAAAATAAAATGGTGTACTACTCAGCCATAAATAATGAGAACTTGAAACATTTATAGCTAAGTGGATGCACATTGCAGCCATACTCTTAAGTGAATTAAATAGGACACACATGTGTAAACAGCAAATAGTTTCTCTCATGTGAAAAACTAAAATTGTAAATGAGGTTCAAAATGTATAAATGATATTGCAAAATAGGAAGAAAATGTCTAAAGGCATATGGGAAATGGGAGGGGAAGGGGAAAGGAAAGAAGGGAAAAGAAAAAATATGAGAATAGGAAAAACATGGAAACAAAGTCTTTGTAAATAGAGAAAGGTGGAATGGGTGAAGGGAGGACAGGTCAATGGGGAAAAATAAGAAGCACGATTCATCATGTAAAGGTACAAGATCCCAATGAGGAATGTAACTGTATTGTATACCTAAAATGTACCAATAAACTAAATGGAAAAATAAAAAAAAGACAGTCCAGTTAGTTAGTCCAGCAGACTGTTGAAAACAACAAACACAAAACAATTATTTTGTTGTTTCAGGGATTCTGATTCTGGTGGAAAAAGCCCCTTTCAAAAACAGCTCTCCCTTGCTCCTGTCCTGACCACAGCCAACCTCCCTGTGGCCTCTGCTCTTCCTCCTCCCTTTCCTCCCCACAGTTGTCACAGCTGATGCTCCCTGGGGGCCCAGACACTTCTCCATGTAAAAATGAAATTTCTGCATCTCCACACCCAACCATATGTATCTGGCCCGCAGGATGCTGGACAGATGAAGAGGACTTTAGACCTCAGGGGCAGAAATGCCTCTTCCATGGGTCACACCTGCATTGTCCTCCAGGGAAACTGGGTGGGCACAGAAGGAGGTGGGTGCGATAGTGCAGACATGGGCTGAGCCTATGCTGCAGACACCTTGTGACGACTCTCTCCATGTCAGGCTTGCACAAGCTCACTGCCAGTCCTGTGATGTTCAAAGTCACTGAGGTCAGCAATGAATTCTGGGCCAAGCCTGGCAGTTTTATGTTATCTAAAGTTCCCAGAGGGTAGTAAATAGCAACAGTGAAAGAGTGAGTCAAAAAAATGGGTTTGAGGCAGGAGATACACAGTGTGGGAGACATACGGGTTTTACACGCCCAACACCAGGATGCCTTCTGATTCTTGGAGATGCAGCACTCATCTTCTCACTGCATCTCCTTAGCTTCCCCACAAGCCTGAGAAGTATTTTCACACATTATTACACTTCTTCTCCTCTGCCATGAACCAAGGAGCAAAACTCTGCTTCAGAGTAATGGAGGGTAACCCAGGATCATCACCACTTGATTAGCATTGCATATCACACACATACACATGTAAACCCCATGGAATTTGGAAGCCATGCTGCTTTTCTCCTGGCCATATAAAGTCAAAAATGCCCTCTCTCAAAGTGCAAGTAAAGATTTTAAATCAACTGAACAGAGGACATTTTTCCATGCAAAATCTAAGGAAATATCCCAGTAAATACCACAAAATATAAGAGCAGACAGGGCCACTATGAGTCAAAACTGCTTTTCGGTTTTCTCACCAGTCATTAACAACCTGAAGAGTGAACTTTTTTAAAAATTAATCTCTGCCATTCTTTCTATTTCCTGTGTCCTACTCATTTTCTTCTTTGAGAAACAGGAAGCCTGGATCTATCCGGTGAGACTGACACCCACTGTGTGGGAAACTTTGCATGGGGAAGAAAGCACACTTCAGTAAAAGGCAGGCACAACATAGCATACAGTATTCCAGCACACTGACATAAGGTGGCCCATGACAAGAAATTAATCTCTAATGACCTTTACAAAAGGACTTCTCAATTTTCTACAGAAGTGATGTATTTCGGCTTAAAACACACTCTTTCAGATGTGATTAACTGTGACATTTTTATACAAACATTCCCCTGAAATGGCATCAGTCTTCTCTTGTGCACAGTCTTCAACAGGTAACCACAAGGACAGCACAATGTGGCCACAGACTATTTCATGCCTTTGTGTGGGAATGTTATTTTTTGAGGTCTTCTCTGCACCTCACTCAAGCATATTTCTCAGAGTGAGATAATTCTATATACAAATAAATTTGTAGGAAAACTCCTTGTAGAGTGCTCATCTCTACACCTGAGGCCCTGAGTTAATGGTCTCCATTCACTGGCTCAGGTCTCACAGCAGCAGAGCCAGGTGCCCTCAGGAGCCCCTACTCATCACTCACTCTTCCGCCTGGATTCTGATCACTCCCACCCCACTCTCCATGAAACCCCAGCCTCTGAAGAGAACCTACCTTACTAGAACCATCCCAACTCTCCACCGCTGGGCTCTCGCTCTGGCATCTCTCCCTTCTTCACCTCAAGGTGAGTGAATGCAGGCAGGGTTGTTATCAAGCCAGAGTGTTAACCTCATTCTCTTCCAGTGAGTTCCACAGATGATCATAGCAGAGACTCTCACTTAGCTGGTAAGGCTGGGTGGGGATTTTGGGTAATATGAGGCATAATCATAGGAACCAAAATGATATCATTAAGAAGATAGTCCTTTCAAACCTGTCTATATCAAACCTTTTATCCCTACACAAATTGTCATTTCCAAGACAGGGTGAAGACTGAAAATCTATATATTTTTAAGTTAGTGGCAAAAGAAAAACTCCTAGCAAAAGACCCCATGAGCAGAGAGGGAAAATCATAATCATCCCTGAAAGCACTGCTCTGTAGTGCACATGAAGCATTGCACTGGGTGTTAGATAAAGCACAGCAAAACAGAATATAAAATTGGTCACCCAGTATCTTCAGTGATGATACACACAAACAACTTGAAAAAAAAGTCCAATTTTTAACCAATTTAGAGTGTTGGGGAAAACTTGGGGAGAAAAATACATCAAAACTTGTGTGTCAAGTGAAAGTCATATCACTGAATCCAGATGTTAATTTATATATTTATTAAATAGCTGCTTCAGGCCCAAACAAGGTGTTGGGAAGGCCAGACACTTAACCTAGGGTCAAACTCCCACAGCACTCACAGGCAGAGTGGAAGTCAGAGACAGCAGTGGTGTAAATATTCAGAGTTCACATGGAGACAGAGAGGGGCAGGATGTGGGAGGATTCACAGAGAAAGTGTCACCGGTGCAGGTTTCACAGATGAATCCTCAAGCAGGTCAGTGTCGGAAGCAGAAGGAGAAGCCAGCGGTGCACTGGGCCAGGATGGAGGGGCCTTTTTATAGGAGGTGGGAGAAAGAGATGAAGAAGGTGAATTTTAGGGGAGAGGAAGCAGGGGACAATGGAGGGTTCACATAAGAGGTGAGCCAGGTGTGCTATTGGTATCACCAGAAAGCCAGGTCCTGCCACCATGAGGACCCTGCCCCTCACTCCTCAGGTATTTGTGCTTTCAATGAAAGAATTCAGTCCAGGTACACAGGCCACCTTGCAGAAGTACAGGTAGAACTTAATGCAGTTAATACACAGAGATTTATGCTGTTAAACAACATGGGCAGTGCCATGCAGGTATCTGCCCAAGGGTGAGGCTGGATATGTTTTCATGCACAGGAGAATTCCTGGCTTCAGGGACAAGGGTGACTGTGATGCTGGTTGACAAGTTTGATTAGAGCTGAAGCTGGAACTGCCAAATGTCTTCCTGCTCCTCTCAGATAGACAGTGTCACCTCAGGATCCTTAATCATGTAAGAAAGGAGGAGAAAAAGTACAAAAGATAACTCTAACTTGGCTCTCATCCCAAGGCAGGAGAGTACTTAAAGAATGTACTCCTTTCTGGGACAAGGGCACGGATCTCTTGTAATGGGAAAGTGGTCCAAGGGAATAAAGGTGAGGGGTGATGAGGAGGGAAAGGGGAAATAAAGATGTGCTATGTACAGGAACCTAGTAACCCCAATTCATGTAAACATTATATTCTATAACATGAGCTAAGACATATAGTATCAACAGGAATGAAAATGCAAGAAGGGAACTACAAGGGGAGGGAGGGAGTGGGAGGGAAGAAAAAGGGATTTTTTTTAAAAAAAAGAAAGAAAGAAAGATCCTTCAATATATAGATGTAACCATTCCCTGTGATGATTGTAAACTACATAAACTGCATACATTTACAAAGAAAATGAAAATTTTAATAAAATAAAAAGAATGTCCCCTTTCTTGTGTTGTTTGACATTGACTATGCATCAGGATGATGTATGCCTGGTTAGTCACACATAGTCCCTGTATTCGTGGATCTGAGACCTCATAAGTGTATAAAATGGGTCACACACTGAGGTCTGTGTTTCCTTGTTTTTCTTTCCTTGGCACACTGTGCTACTCTATTCCTCCTTTGTCCCTCAGGCCTGCTGATATCTAACTACCTGACTAACAATGGGGCTGTTAGGTGGGTCCATGGGCTTTAAGCAATCAAGAGTAAAATGAGGATTGGAATTTCTGGAGATCTTACAAGCTGGGAGTTTGAGGAATGGAGCAGGGTGGGTGGATCTCTCAACAGGATCCTCACAGCAACCAGCAAAGAGCCTGACAGTGTGGCACTGAGGAGACCCATGGCTAACCTTTTACTCATTCCTGACACTCATGAGAAATTCTTTTAGTTTGATTCTTATTGATGACCCAAACAAAATCCAACAGTTGTAATGGTGATATTCCACAGTGAAACTCCTGAAGAAAAACTTATACTCTTTATCACTGACTAACTTCACTTAACATAATGAGCTTCATGTTCATCTGTTGCCATTAATGGTAAGATTCACTTTTTCTCAAAGGTGGGTAGTATTTGGTGTTTAAATTCATCACCTTTTATTGGCAATGAAACCACTGCTAGAAACCAGTTGATCCATACTTTGGCTGCCATGACCACAAGAGTGGAGATGCCTCTGCAGCATACTGGATCCATTTTCTATGGATAAATACCCAGGACTAGGACTGCTGGGTTATATCATTGTTCAAATTTTAATCTTTATTACCTCTAATATCATTTTCATAAATACCATACTTATATTCCATTTCTCCATATTCTTGCCAACATTTTTTATCTTTGCCTTTCTAATAATATCCACAGCAACAGAAGTGAGTAGAAAAAGAAACACTCCATGCTCTCACTCATGTTGGGAGGTGAAATAGTTAATCTCCTAGAAGCTGAGTGCAGGGAAGTGGTTGCCAGGGTCTCAGGCAGTGGCTTCCTAGAGGGTTGTGGTGACAGTGGCCACAGGTGCAGCGTCACAGCCCCACAGGAAGGAAAAGTAGAGAAGATCTGTGGCAAAGCATGGGGACTACAGTTAGTGGTGATTTATTGTACACTTGGATGGTTTAATGAAGGAGATATGTCCTCAAAAGAGCCCAGGGAAGTTCTTGATGTCTCATCTAACAGAAAGCACTTCAGCAAGTTTCCCTGAGAGACACTGGATGACTAATTAGGCAGAGTTAGAAACTAAGAGAAAACAGGAAAGGATTTCAGCTTCAGAAGTTTAAGGGGACGAACCTTGATCATAGAAGGATTACTCACCATAATCAAACTAAAGGAAGCATGCAATGGTGCATGGATAATAAATGTATAAAAATGTAATATTTAAATAGAAGGCAAATGTACTCTATCTTTAAAATTATAGGAGAGTCGGGGGAATTTAGCTCAGTGCTTCCACTACCTGCCTTGCAAGCACAGGGTCCCAAGTTAGATCCCTGGTACCAAAAAAAAAAAATTGTAGGAAATTCTGACAAATACAACGTGGATGAATCTCACAACATCACACATGCCAGGGGTCTGTAACCCCTAAACCACCAACCTGCACCATCCCATGGTCTGTTAGCAGCCAAGTTGGACAAAAGGAGGTGCACAGCACAGGAGCAATTGAAGCTTCATCTGTGTCTGCAGTGCTCATGATCTCTGCCATGACCACCTGAGCTCTGGCTCCTATCATATCGGCATGCCATTAAATTCTCTTTTGAGCATGAACCCTACTGTGGAGTGTATATTTGAGGAATCTGGGTTCCCTCCTCCCTAAGAGAATCTAAAGTCTAGTGATTTGAGGTGGAGATGAGGGGGTGATGCTAACACTGGGGAGCAGCTGCAAATACACATGAACATCAGCAGAGGGGTTTGACTGCAGAGACCATGATAAAACAATTGCTTGCAGACTCAGATCAGCTTAGTGGTACATCACAACTAAGATGCAAGGGGTGTCAGAGTATATAGTAGGAAGTGTCTTTATGTCTCTCATCTGGTAAAAGGCTTTAAGTCAACTTCAACACTTATTTTCTGGTGGACATGACCCACCTTTTATTTACCACTTCCAGCTGTGCCTTTCCTAAACTGTGCACTAGTCTCAGCTGCAGTTTTGGTAAGCTCACAAGCTAATCCTCTGCAAAATGAATACAAGACAGGGTCATGAGACAGCTTCTCTAAAATGGGAAAGATTCAATGATGAGACAGCAGAAGTTTCTAAGACTATCAATGGAGAACAAGCTATATTTAAAAGATATCACCAACAGTCATAATTAAATTATGGGCTCACTGAAAGAAGTGACTTATTTTCTCCAAACCTATTTTGTATAGTATGTGGTGATGGGCTATCTAACAAAGCCATGAAACCTTAAAAACTATTTTGCCACATGAATACCAAACACCATGATTTTAAAAATCCAGTCCTTTGGAGTTTTTCAAAAGAAAAAAAATGTGAAGATGAGAGGAAAACATTGCAAGAGGTCAAAACTCCATCAAACATGTGTGTCCAGAGTGCATCATTGTCAGTGGCTGAACACATTACTAGAGCTGAAAGCCCTTCACTATTGGTGAAGATTTGTTCCTGCCTACTCCTAAGGGCATTTGTCATAAACCCTTCTGAGAGTCTGGAAAGCAAAGATGCCATATGTTTTTCACTTGACTAGCATGGTGAATAGATAAATTGAAACCACAAAGGATCTGGAAGCACAATAGATAGAGAGGAATTGGATGATCCCAGTTCACAAGTCTACTGATGCTGACAACACAGCAACAAGGATTGTTTTCAGGATTATATGAATGAGGATATGTTAGGTGCACTTTTGTTGCCAACCACTACCACAGCTGCAAATCCACTCAAGTCTTTGAATGACTATGTATCAGTAAAACTTAACTGGCCATTTTGTGTTGGGATATGTATGGACAGAGGGGCTAACATGACTGCATGGCTTTCTAGGCTCACTACTTATGTCAAGGAAGTCACATTTGCATGTGCGACTATGCAGTGGTAATATGCAGAAAAAGGCTGGCTAAACAGTGTCACCTGAACTAAATAATGTTTTTCAAGTGTGACAAAATTAACAAGTACATTAAAGTACACACAGACACTCCTCATGGCTGTGCTCACAGCTCTCTAAGGACATGGACACAGAGCATATAGGCCTTCTCTTATATGCAGAAGGGTGGTGATATCTAAAGGTTGATCACTTGGCCAGGGCTTTGAGTTACAAGAGCTACTATAGAGATGGTTTTGAGAAAAACAATCACCACCAGCAGCATATTTCAGTAATATCAAATGGGTGCCAAAACTTCTTTGTGTGATATATTCAACCTCCTCGATAAAGTTAATCTTTCACTTAAGGAAAGAATGACAACTACGTTCAAGTCAGCAGAAAAAGTGGTTGCATTCAAAGCCAAACTTGAAGGATGGGTATGATTTGTGAATGGATTTTTCTATGTGTTGCAAACAGTAGCAGAGATTTGGAAAAAGAGACTCAGCTTGGGCCTTCTTTCCCCCAGCTGGTGCATGATCACCTATTTCAGCTTCCAAAAGAATATGAGCATTATCAGCATTACTCTCCAAACTCAAAAGACTCCTACCTGCGAAGAAATGGATCCCTTACCAATTTGTGAAGAAGCGAGGTGATCAAAAATAAGAACATAACAAATAAAAATAATAATAAAATGAAGCTAGGTGATACAACTTCATTTGTGCTAGAAGAGGAACAACCGCATTAGATCACAAATGATGGTGGCTGAAAATTATGTTCAAGACAACTTCAAATCTTAACAAATTCTGAATTAATGTCAAGATGGAATATCCTGAGTTTGACACAAAAGCACAGAAAAGCCTGCTTTCATTTCCATCATCCTTTTTTGTGAAGCAGAGTTTTCTTCAACAACAGCCACCAAGTCAAGATTATGGAGGAGACAGGACATATGCAATATACTTAGGGTGTCACTATTTCCTGTTATCACCAATTGGGACCATTTAGTGACAGGAAAACAAGGTCCAGCCTTGCACTGATTTTGCATTATGGTGAGTCGCATAATTATTTTATTATAATAATATAATAATGGATATAAAGCGCACAATAAATGTGATGTATTTGATATATCCCAAACAAACCCATCCACATTATATGGAGAAATTGTCATCAATTTAACTAGTTCCTGGTATCAAAATGTTGAGCACTACTGAAGTGTGTTAAATAAGCCAAGAATAATGTTATAAATTATATAGTATTTTATTCCTCTGAGGAATTTACATGTTACCATGTAGATATTGAACTTTAGAAGTCATATTTATCATCAAAACTTGTCCCTTTCCTTCTAGGTATATATAAAGCAGATGACATGGAAAAGGAAAACATGAGTTTTCCCAACACTGTTGTCCTGCTGGCTTTCTCAGAGTTTCTGTGGCTGGAGAGGGCCCTCTCTGCAGTGGTCCTGGGCTCCTACCTCCTCACCGTAGTGGGGAACAGCTCCATCATCCTCCTCTCCCTGGTGGACCCCAGACTGCAGACACCCATGTACTTCTTCCTGGACAACCTCTCTCTGCTGGACCTCCGTATCAGCTGCATCACTGTGCCTCAGCTACTGGTTAACCTCTGTGGACCAGACAAGACAATTGCTGCCTGGGGATGGATCATATAGCTCTATGTTTATGCCTGGATAGGCTGCACTGAATGCATTCTGCTGGCCATGATGGCCATTGATCGCTATTTGGCCATCTGCTGCCCCCTCCTGTACACTCTCATCATGTGTCCCTGGGTATGTGTGCAGATGGCAGTTGCCTCCTTGTCCAGCAGCCTGGCCAGTTCTCTGGTGCAATCCACACTCATCCTCCAGCTCCCCCTCTGTGGGCACCATGCCCTGGACCACTTCTTCTGTGAGGTGCCAGTGCTCATAAAGCTGGCCTGTGTGGACAGCACTGCTAATGAGCTAACCCTGGCTAAAGGAGCCATCCCTTTTTCAGGGATGGCTCCCCTGATGGTGGTCATCTCCTACACCCTCATTGCCAGGGCTGTGCTGAAACTGCCTACAGCTGGAGCCAGGCACAAGGCACTCAGGACCTGCAGATCCCACTTGGTGGTGGTCACCCTGTACTTTGGTCCTGCCATGTACATGGACCTCCAGCCTCCAGCAAATCACACTCAGGCCAAGCTCATGTCCTTCTTCTACTACATTATCCCAGTGCTTAACCCACTCATCTATGCCCTGAGGAACAAGGATGTGAAGAGAGCCTAGAAGGGGATCCTGCAATCCCAGTATCAGGTGAGGTCTTTAGAAACCAGATGACCTTGCATTTTCCTGAAGTTACCATGTACACTCATCAGTTATTGCTGACATGGCTCCTTTTCCAAATGAGTGTCCATGACTTCAAATAAAAGACTGCCCTTCTCCAAATATTAATAAATTGAATTTAGAAAAAATTTTATGTGCAAAGTTCTGTCTTCTTCTCAAATACCAAATATAGCCACTATCTTTTTCAATGCTTTCAAATGTTTGGTTTCTGTAGACACAATGGACAGATGGTCCATTTATGTACTGGTAAAGATCCCTGCACATTTATGCTCATTGCCATACCATTCATAATAGCCAAGTTGTTTAATAAAAATAAATATCCATCAGTGGGTGAATAAAAAACAATATGCCATGTATGTAAACAAAGAAATATTATTTATACCTACACACATAAATTCTTCCATTTATGATAGCATAAATGGAATTCAATAGCATCATAGTATGTGAAATAGGATAAACACTGGAAGACAGGCAACATATTCATATTTCTATGTGGAATATGACCAATTATCTCTTTAAAACAAGAATAATCAGCACAGGTTGTTATCTAAGTACATTAAGAGATGATTATTAAAGACTAACTCATGGCACTCAATGTGTTTGCCTGATATACTTTTATGAAAATCTGGTACTAAAGGTTAGAAAAATGAAATTTTTGAAAAATTCTCCCTTCTAACTACATGAGCAACTCCACTCTTTATTTTCAAAGGAATCAGGCTAATCAAACACACTTTCCATCTGAAAAGAGATCTGAATTTTTAAATCAAATATGTGAGCTGTGGGGAGTGGTGTCAGCCAAAAAGCTTCATTTTAATTTTACCCTTTGTTATAAATAGCCAGGAGACTATGTAATGGGGAACCGTGTCTCCACTAACTCCGATGTTTCCCTTTAGAGTTTGCCCTAGCAACAAGGTGAACCTTCTGTAACCCCAGGAAACAAAGT